>CAUYLG010030582.1:0-136532 GCA_963573385.1 Cacajao melanocephalus
TTGTACTGTACTCATCCGAGATGTTTTCATTGAGAGACAATGAAAAAAGATGACAGGTATTCCGTATTATTTCCTACAACTGCATGTGAACCTACAATGATCTCAAAATTTTAAAATTGAATTAAAGAGTACTGCCAGGCATAGTGGCTCATGTCTTTAATCCCACTTACCTGGGAGGCTGAGGTAGGAGGATTACTTGAGCCCAGGAGGTCAAGGCTGCTATGAGCTATGATGGTGCCACTGCACTCCAGCCTGGGCAACAGAGTGAGATCTCTTCCCTAAAAAAAGAGAGAAAGGAAGAAGGAAGGAAAGAAAGAGAGGGAGAGAGGGAAGGAGGGAGAGAGGGAGGGAGGAAGAGAAGGAAGGGAGGAAGCGAGAGAAGGAGAAAGGGAGAGAGGAAGGGAAAAAGAAAGAAAGAAAGAAAGAAAGAAAGAAAGAGAGAGAGAGAAAGAAAAGAAAAGAAAAGAAGAAAAGAAAAGAAAAGAAAGAAGGAAGGAAGGAAAGAAAATAAAGAAAGAGAGAAAAAAGGAAGGAAGGAAGGAAGGAAGGAAGGAAGGAAGGAAGGAAGGAAGGAAAGAAAACTTATGACAGGTAATACTGAGCAGCTGCTGTGTGCTAGTTGGCACCTTTTAGTGGGTATTACTTTCATCCAGTTTTGCAGCATGAACAGGTAGCTCTCCCAAGGTCATCAGCTAGTGGTGTTGAGCCTGAGATTCTGACACTGAAAGGGCCTCTTTCATCCCCCACCCTCTCAGCCTCCACACAAGCTGGACTTGTCTTTGAAAGGGCCCATCCACTGCACTCAGAGACCCCACTGCCCCCTCTCCTGGAGCAGGTGCATTCAGTGCCCACTGATGTTTCTGGCACTTGCACATTGCAAGGTCCTCTCCCTGGAAGGATACTGCCACAGGCATCAACTCGGCCTGCATGTGGGACAGAGGACACCCAGCATCCTTATGCAGGTGGGATGAATCTCCGTGATGTCACAGCAGGACTGAGCCCCAGTGCCCCATTGTGGTGACCTGCACATCCACATGCCCTGCACTGACTGCCCAGCTTGTCCTGCCTCACTTCCTCACGCCCCTCCAAGCGTGTCCCAGGATCACCGCCCTGGTAGACCAGCGATATGGTTTGACTGTGTCCTCACCCAAATCACGCCTCGAATTGTAATCCCCATAATCCCCATGTGTTGAGGGAGGGACTCAGTGGGAGGTGACTGGATCATGGGGGTGTTCTCATCATAGTGAGTTCTCAGGAGATCTGGTGGTTTTATGAGGCAGTTTTCCCAGCTTGCTCGCACTTCTCTCCTGCTGCCATGTGAAGAAGGCCCTTGCTTCCCTTTCACCTTCCACCGTGATTGTAAGTTTCTTGAGGTTCCCCAGCCATGCAGAGCTGTGAGTCAATTAAACCTCTTTCCTTCATAAATTACCCAGTCTCAGGTATGTCTTTATAGCACTGTGAGAATGGACGAATACAACCAGCTATCTCAGCGTCTGGGGCCCCCACCTGGGATGTGCACACCAGCTCCCTGGGAGCTTTCCTGCACACGCATGATGCCAAACATCCCTGTGCCTGGAAGGCTGCCTGTGCTCATGTCCTGGGGCTGCGGTAACACATGGCCACAAACTTGGTGGCTTAAAACAACAAAGATTTATTCTTTCATGAGAAATGGAAGCTCAGAGTCAGAAATCAGTAACACTGGGCTGAAGTCCAAGTGTCAGCTGGGCTGTGGCCCCAGCAGAGGCTCCAGGGGAGAAGCTGTTCTCGCCTCTTCCAGCCTCCGGAGGCCACAGGGCTTCCTTAGCTTGTGGCTGCATCACTGCTCTCAACCTCCGAGGTCACAGCAGCTTCTCTTCTCTGTCTGAATCAAATCTCCCTCTGCCTCCTTGGTATAAAGATCCCTGTGACTGCATTTGGGGCTCACTTGGATGACCCTGAACACTTGTCCTCTGGGCACATGTCACATCTAAGTCTGAACTCCTTCTTATCTGACACCCGGGCTGCCTTGGACATTTTTTTTTTTTTTAGACAGAATCTCCCTCTGTCCCCCAGGCTGGAGTGCAGTGGCACTATCTGGGCTCACTGCAACCTCTGCTGCCTGGTCTCAAATGATCCTCCCACCTCAGCCTCCCAAGTAGCTGGGAGTACAGGTGTGCATCACCACACCCCGCTAATTTTTGTAGTTTTGTAGAGATGGAGTTTTGCCATGTTGACCAGGCTGGTCCTGAACTCCTGGCCTGAAGTGATCTGCCCACCTTGGCCTCCCAAAGTGCTGGGATTATAGGTATAAGCTGCTGCACTCGGCCCTCTGGACATCTTTAACCAAGGCTGCAGCACCCATCTGTTGTGGATGCCAGAAATCAGAGCATCATCCTCATTCCCACCTCTCCCTCATCCATTCTGGCCACGAGTCCTCCCAAGGCTCATGCTGCCACCAGCATGGCTATAGGGGCCTTTACCCTTGGGGAAGATGCAAGAGGAGTCATCTCATTCAGTACCAGCAGCTGTAACATCACCCAGGAGCACATGGCCACGCAGGACACTTGCCCATTCTGTAGATGAGCAATGGTTATTGCTTACTGCCTCAGAAACTGTAAGCCCACGGGTTTCTCTGGGGCCTGGGTCTGGCTCCCATCCCACTGCTGGCACAGCCTTTGCCCATGACCTTGAGCTGAGATGTACCCTTCCTCTGGGTCCAGAGGTGTTATGGACTGCAAGCTTTCCAGACACAGGCTGATGGCCGTGGGCCTGTGCTCAGACTCTAAGGGTGCCAGGCCTGTCCCAGCCCCCACGCCCAGATGCCCTCTGTGAAGGAGATGCAAAGGCAGGGAGGGAGGCCAGCTGCCCAGACAGTCCTGCCCCACATGCTGGGCGCTGCCAGCTGCTGGCTCTGGCTGTCGCGCCGGGCTGGATTCTGAGGTTGGGACTGGCCTCCAGACACCTGCAGTGGGCATCCCCAACCAGCCAGCTCGGCTGCCTGCAAAGACAGAGCTAGGGATGGCCTCCTCGCAAATGTGCAGGAATTTCCTCCCATCTGCCTTTCAGCCAGGCTAGAAACCTGGCTTCCACAGCAAAGCAAGGTGTGCAACCCGCGTCTGGGCCCAAGGGTGACCCGGCAGGCCCTGCACAGACTTCCCAGATGGAAAGCACAATGCCCAGAGACGGTGCAAAGGGAAAGCAACATCCAGTTCTTAGCGGCCCAGCTGCAAGGGTCCCTTGAAGGTCCCATCAGAGTCTAGCAGGGCCTGGCAGTGCAGCACAGTGACGCACATAGCCGGAGCCAATGTGCAGCTGTGCCTGGGCCACGTACAAACACTGTTTACAAGGGTGAGGACGCTGACGTCAGGTATTCACTCAAACAATTTCCAGCAAGAACTTTCTCTCAGCTGTTTCTCTACAAACCTGCCTCAAGTGGGAAGCTGGGGAGCAGAGCACAGTGAAAGCTGCAAGATGGTGTGAGATTTGAGTCTTGTTCTGATGCATGATATCATAGAAACCGGATATGAGCAGGCAGCCACAGGGGGTGACTCCACCCCAAGCCCAGACGATGACAAGTTTCCAGACCTAAGCTCCCTAGAGCTGGCTGAGAACAAAGTCGTGGCTGATGTGAGCACTTCTCAGAGGACGCTGAGACTGGGTTCCCACTGGACCCAGGCAGTGAGATGTTAGCCTGACAGGGTGAGTTGTTTTAATGCTGTCTGCAAAGACGCTCGTGACTTCTCAGCTGGACCTGTGATGTGTCAAGGGCTTGACGTCACGGTTCTGAACTGTTCTGCATAACAGGCTTTGTTAACCAGCCATTGCAAGGCTGGCACACTTCCAGAACTAGAGTGCCAGACAGGTGAGCCTTATCTGTGAGTGAGGGTGTGAGTGTGCTTGGTGTGGGTAAGAAAGTGGCATGTGTGGGCACTGTGGTGATAAGAGGGCCTCTGTGCCACAGAACGTCTCCATGCAGATGTCAAGACTAGAGTTTCCTTGGACCTTACAACTCTCTGTTAACCTTTCCGGGGAGCAGTTGGCCCATTAGCCACTCACATCTTAGTATGAATTTGTCTGCCATGCACAGGCCCTCTTACAACATAGCGGTTGGCCACAACCTGCATTCATGTTTCAAGCTACCCAACCCTGCTGGTCCTGTGAGATTCTGTTTCTTGTGCCTGAAAGAAGACCCAAACCTGGTACCAGACTTGGGGAATTTCAGGTTGTCAAGAATTATGGAAAGATCTCTGAAGCAATCACACAGGAAAAAACAGGCAAACCACAGAGAAATGGGAATCTGATTGGCAATATGCTTTTCATCAGGCTCAGTGAGTGCTAGAAAACACAACAGAGATGGCCTTTAGAGTCGTAAGAAAGAAGAGCATTTTGAACTCAGAATCCATGTCCAGCTAACCTGTCAATTATGTCTGGGGATGAATTTCCAGGTATGCAAGTTTGGGGGATGTTTATCTCCTTCTCCTTCTGTTGTGCCTTTTCTGAGAAGCTGTTTCAGGATGTACTCCAATAAAACTAGTTACAACCAAAGGAATTCAAGAAAAAGAGAAATGGGATCAGAAAACGGTTATATTACCCCATGTGCAATAGAAAAAAAATTCTAGTCTGAAAGCCTAAAAAGCAGGTGATACAATGAGCCATTCAGAATAGTACAATGAAGATGCTGGATGATCTTTCTCACGTGTTTCTTCCATCAACATGGAAAAACAAAGGCAATTAGCAAGGCCAGGATAAACAAAGAGTTATAGAAGAGTGTCTTGGGCAAGTGATAGAGTGTTAAAAAAAATCCATTTAAATGTTGGCTCCCAGACTATCCCCTGCCAGCAGCCAGGCTTAGGGGTGTGAGATTTCATTTCCTTCCTGGGTACAGAAAGGAATAATACTTATGAAATCATAATACATGTTTCCCAGCTTAAGGATTATAGGTTCAAAATATTGGCAATTACAAGGGAGACACAGTTACAGATTCAGAACAGAGAGTTAATGTTATACATCTTATCTGGCTACTTATTAAATTATGACTCTCTCTTCCTCTATTCCTTGCTTTAGTTTTCTCCATGGTTCTTATCACCACCTGATACATTGTCTAATTTACCTATTGATTTTGTTTATTTTTTGTCTCCTTCAAGCTGGAAAGTGAGCTCTGTAAGACTAGGGGCTTTTGTCTGTTCTGTTTGCTACCCACAACAGTGCCTGGCATATAGCAGGTGCTCACTACATTTTGTTGAGCAAATGACATCTGAGCAACGTAAACATAAGGGCTTTGTGACACCAGCTGGCACATAAGGTATAGAGCATAGGAGCCCTCAGCTCTTCACTTGACACAGAAGGAAGTCATGAGACAGTGCCCAGGCTGGTCAAACAGAAATGGAGGTCTATGCACATGATTCCAGGCTATTTCCAAAAACATGGAAGAGCTAAAAATAATGTAACTAAGAAAACTAAGGGGATAATGTAGGAAGTGGAAATGACTTAAACTTCTCTTTCATACTGGGACATCAAATAGAAATTGTCCAAAATTGAAAAATCCAGAAACAAAGTAAAAGCATTTTATTTAAAATTATGGTGGTAACAACAAGATCTGAAAACATAAACTGTTAAAATGATTCTCTCCCGAGAGTGGGACTAAGGGCAGGAAACTTTCCTTTTTCATTTAATATCAGTCTATACTGCTTTAATATTTTTACTTTGTGTGTGTATTACTTTTATAATTTTAAAAAATGTGGGGAAAAAGCTATGTACACAGACCTCAATATCCTTATTTCCTGTAAAAATGTCTTCACTTGTTTATGGTTTAGTATTATGCCACCGGACTTTATAGAGGGTCAATATAAAAAATGGCCATCTGAAGACTGTTATCTATATTGTTTGAAAACTTCAATAAAAGACACTCATGTCCACTATGTCACTGAATGTCCCTTATATGAGGATTCATGCTGCAAACATCCAGAATTTCACACCTGAAAAAAGATTGTCTCAACTAGGGAAAAATATCTGCCACAGATATGGAGGACAAAGAGGTTGACATTCTTAATATAAAAAACTTTCTCAAATTAATAAGAAAAATCCTTAAATACATCCATAAGAAAAAAAAGAAAGAAAGGATACAAACTCACCAAAGAAGAAATTAAAAATTGCCAAATAAGACAGTCAATTAACATCTTACCTCTAGCAAATTGAAAGAAAAGAGGTTGGGGAGAAGTGGCAGAAAGAGGAGAAAAGGAAGGAAGGAGAGGAGGAAGGAGAGGAGAAGAGCTCATAATGACAGGCATACAGGGAGCCTAGTCCTCTGGGCTCTTCAGGCCAACTGGATAACGTGATCAAAACTTGGAAAAAAGATTATTGTGAGTCTAGCAGTTCACTTCTAAGAATTTAGGCTAAGAAAATAATTGAGTAAGTGTATAAAAATATATTTCAATCGGAGCCTTCATCTCTTTACTTGACACAAATGAACAATTGGATGAGGAACAGTAGTCATTGAGTGTCTATTCTGTGCCTGGTACTTACAAGGATGTTCACTGCAGGAATTAAAAAGTAATAATAATCCAAAATATTGGAAACCAACTTTCTATACCTGTATTAGCTTGCCAGGGCTGATGTAAAAAACTACCCAAAATAAATGATATAAATAACAGACATTTGTCTTCTCCCAATTTGGGGGACTGGAAATCTGAGATCAAGGTGTCAATAGAGTTGCTTCCTTCTGACTGGGGCAGAATCTGCCCCAGGTTGCTCCCCTAGCCTCTGGTGGTTTGCTGGCAATCTTAGGTGTTACTTGGTGAGATGGTTTGGCTCTGTGTTCTCACCCAAATCTAATGCTGAATTTTAATTCCCAGTGTTGAAAGTGGGACCTGGTGGGACGTGATTGGCTCATGGTGTTTCTAATGGTTTATCACCATCCCCTAGTGCTGTCTCATAATTGAGTTCTCATGAGATCTGGTTAAGTATATAGCACCTCCCCCTCTGCTCTCGTCTTCCAGCTCCAGCCAAGTGGAACACGCTGGCTTCCCTTTGCCTTCCACCATGATTGTAAGTTTCCTGAGGCCTCCCTCAGCCATGATTCCAGTACAGCCTGTAGAACTTTGAGCCAATCAAACTTCTTTTCTTTACAAATTATCCAGTCTCTGATCGTTCTTTATAACAATTTGAGAATGGAATAATACCCTTGGTTTGCAAATCTCTGCCTTCATCTTCACATGGTGTTCCCCCTGCATGTGTGTGTGTTTCTGTGCTCACCTTTTCCCGCTCTGTAAGGACTCCAGTTATATTAGATTAGGGCCCACCCTAATAATTTCATCTTAACTTGATCCTGCAAAGACCTAATTTCCAAATCACATCACATTCACAGACACTGAGTATAGGGGCTTCAACATCTTTCTGGGAAACATGATTCAACTCTTAACAATTCCAAATAGGGAAAGGGTGAAGTAAATGAAGGTAACCCATATCATCAATGCTACCCAGTCATTAAACTGGGTACTGGATGTATATAGTTAGTTACACAAAAATATGTCCTTAATATACATTACATGTTTAAAAAAGATTATGAATCAGTATAATAGCGCTATTCAATTGAGTCACATGCATGTACATGTGCACACACAGCTGGAAAAAATCCATGTTTTCCATATGTATTGGAAAAATACATTTTAGAATGCTCACAGTTACTTTCAGTTAAACATTTAACATGTATTTATAGAACACTTATTTAGTATCAAGATAGATGAGGGACCTCCCTGGGGTCTCATGGTTACAAGTGGAGTGGGTTTTTTTCCTTCCTTTCTGGTATTTATCAGAATTCACAATATATTCACTTGTGTGTCCTTCCATTTCTCACTGCTTGTTTACTAGACCAGGGGAGCCACGAACACCAATTTTGCTCACAATTGTACACACACAGCTCAGCCCAGTAGACCCAAAATTAGTAAAGTCAGGCACTGGATAGCAACATTTAGGTCAACAACGAACCGCATATCCAATTATGGTCTCATAAGATTCTAATACTGCATTTTTGCTGTACCTTTCCTATGTTTAGATATATGTAGATACACAAATACCTTCATACAGCCGCCTACAGGACTGGCACAGTGACATGCTGTACAGGTGTGTAGCTCAGCGGCAAGATCGCGTAACAATTCAGTCCTCAGAATATGTCACTGTCACTAAGTGATGCATGACTGTTTTTAATAAATGGATGAAGAAAGGAGTTGTGGACTCTTTAATTTTTGTCTTTACTTTTTTGGTCTGGATTTTCTAATTTTTCTACAAATGGACACATATTATCCTTTTTATAATAATCATAAAAGGCCTACATGGTTTTTGGTTGTGGCTCAGATGAATTCTGTGCCATTTCCCTGCGAGAAGGATAACTCCATGTAATGGGTTTATATTTGGACACTTGTGTTCTTTTTCTTGTTCTGCACACAGACAACCTTCTCTCAGGTAGCCAGAAGCATCCATCCACCTCTGTGGGCAGAGGGTGGGTGAGCATCTCCACCGCAAAAAGAAGTTAATGTTCAGGTTTTAGCTGGGCATGGTGGCTCACGCCTATAATCCCAGCACTTTTGGAGGCCAAGGTGGGTGGACCACCTGAGGTCAGGAGTTCGAGATCAGCCTGGCCAACATGGCAAAACCCCATCTCTATTAAAAATACAAAAATTAGCTGGGCGTGGTGGTGGGCACCTGTAATCCCAGCTACTGGAGAGGCTGAGGCAGGAGAATTGCTTGAACCTGGGAGGCAGAGGTTGCAGTGAGCCAAGATTATGCCACTGCACTCCATCCTGGGCAACAAGAGCGAGACTCCATCTCAAAAAATAAATAAATAAATAATGTTCAGGTTCTGACATTCCAATCCAAGCTGGAATTTATGGCAAGGCTTAGAGTACAGGCCTTTCTAAAAACAAAGGACTTTCTAAAATCATTTAACATCTAGCATGTTGTGAGTTAGGGTTGGTGGATCAGATCCTGGGATTTTACCTTTAAAAAGGTCCTTTGAGGACAGGGAAGGAAAGGAAAGCCTGCCCAACTGCCCTGCAGATCATGGGAAGGGGCGGGACAGAGCCAGCCACCTGGAAGAGGGGCTTCCCAACTTGTGGCTCCCTGCTCAGGACTTCAGCTGTGGGTTGGAGAGTTGAAGGGCATGCAGAGGGCAGGAAGGCATTTACCCTGATCCTGTCCTGGGGCTCTGGGAACTCCAGTGCAGAAAGACAGACCCTTGACACAGGACTCAAGGGTAGAGCGGCATCGTCAGGCGGCCCTTCCAGCCTCCAACAGACACCACGCGGAGGGGCTGGCACAGGCCCTGCCACAATGTGGGCAAGGTCTCCCACGGCAGTGGCTTCACAGGAGAACTTTCTAAGCTGGAGATAGAGGCACTCATGGCAGCGGCTGGAGGGTCTCACCTAGGGGCTGTGAGGTACACCATGTATCTTTTTATAGAAATGCTCTGTTTCTGAGGTTAGCATGTCCTCTGTTCAAGATGTCAGCTCTCCTTGGCTGCTTTGGCCCCTGGCTTCCCAGGGAAGTAACCCGACTGGTTAGTGTGTTAGGGTACAGGCTAAGCTGTTGTAACCAAGTGTCTGAAAGGGTACTGCAGTTTAAATAAGTTGTTCTTTCTCTCCTTGTACTGGGCTGGATAGCGTCCTCCCAAATTCACATCCACCCAGAACCTCAGAATGGGACCTTCTTTGGAAACACGGTGTTTGCAGATGTGATTGGTTAAGCTGAGGGTGCACCCTGACACTGTTTGGATGTGTGTCCCCTCCAAACCTCATATTGAAATTTGATCCCTTGTGTTGGAGGTGGGACCTGGTAGAAGGTGTTTGGGTCGGGGGACGGATCCCTTGTGAACGGCTTGGTGCAGTTCTTGCAGGATTGAGTAAGTGAACTGAAAGTATCTGAGACAGGTCTCAATCAATTTAGAAAGCGTATTTTGCCAAGGTTAAGGATGTCTCTGTGACACAGATTCAGGAGGTCCTAACAACATGTGCCTGAGGTGGTGAGGGCACGGCTTGGTTTTACACATTCTGTGGAGATGTTGAGGAAGAATACCCTCAATCACCCTTAAACATCTAAGTCCATCCCCCCCTTGACTTCCACACTGCAGTTCAATAGGAGAAGTAAAGGCTGGCAGAGGGGGTGCCACCTTAATCATCCTCCTATAGATCGCGGGCATGGTGTGGAGGAACCTTTCCAAAAGGCATTGTTTTTACTTAAACAGGATAAAACCCCCACCTAAGTCACATACCCCACACCTACGCCATGGCCCAAGACCCTTTCACATATAAATTCTAGAGCTGTAAGCCTTTAAAAGGGCAGGGACTTTCTCTGTGAGCTTGAGCTTGGCTGTTAGGCAGCTATGCTGCCTTGCTCCTGGCCGAATAAATCACCCCTTCCTTCTCAGTTCGAGAGGTCTGTTTCTCACAGCCACTCCTGCTGCAATGTGATTCATCAATCAACACATATACCATGTACGCTGGCTTGGTCAGGACAACTTGAGTGGGGGCTTCCAGGTCATAGTAGAGTTAAGGATTTTCTGATTGGCAATTGGTTGAAAGAGTTATTATCAATAGAAAGGAATGTCTGGGTGACAATAAGGGATTGTGGAGACAAAAGTTTTATCAGCAGATGAAGCTTCTGGGTAGCAGACTTCAGAGAGAATAGATTGTGAACGTTTCTTATCAGGCTTAAAGAGTCTGTTAATTAGTGATTCCAAAAGAGGGGAGGGATAATGAGGCACATCCAGCTTCCCCTTCCCACCATGGCCTGAATGAGTTTTTCAGGCTGACTTTGGAATGCCCTTGGCTGAATGGAAGAGTTCATTCAGATGGTTATAGGGCTTAGAATTTTATTCTTGGTTTACAAGTGGAAGCTTCCTGAGTCCTAACGAGAAGCAAATGCCAGCACCATGCTTCCTGTACAGCCTACAGAACCGTGAGCCAAATAAACGTCTTTGCTTTGTAGATTACCCAGCCTCAGTATTCCTTTATAGAAATGCAAAATGGAATGAGACACACCTTAACCCACTGACTGCTGTCCTTATGAGGAGAGGGGACGACACACAGGGACATGGGCAGGGAGAATGTCATCTGATGATAGACACAGCTATCACTGTGCTCCAGCTCCAAGCCAAGGAACACAGAGGGACCCCAGCAACCCCCTGAAGTGTGAGAGACAGGAAGGAGCCTTGCCCTGGAGCCCTTGGAGGGAGCAGAGCCCTGCTGACACCCTGGATTTTGGACATGAAAGAGGCCTCCAGATCTGTGAAATAATAAATTTCCATTACTATAAACCACCAGCTGGTGGCACTTTGTCATGCAGCCCTGGGAAGCCCATGCATCCTCTGATAGTGCTGAGAGGGGCACTCAGTTGACTCCACAGGGCCCTCTAGGCTCCAGGCCCAGGGACTGCTCCCGCATGGGGCTCCGCCACTGCTTTGAGGCCCCTGCTTCTTGGCCAGGAGGAGGGGAAGATGTGGGGTGAGCAGCCTTGTTTCTAAGGAGCCTGCTCGGGGGTGGCACCAGTCCTAGTTGGCCCAGCCACTCAGGGCTGGAAAAGGCAGTCTCTTGGGGGTCCGTGGTTTCAGCTGGTACTCACAGGGGTCCTTTCTGTAAAGGAAGATGGGAGAAGGTCCTGAGGGTGGTTTAGGGCAGCTTGGCTGCTCCTCTCCCCCATACAGTGACTGTGGCCCAGGAGGTGGGTCAAGGGAAAGAAACAGGGCTCTGAGGACCACCTGGTTAATGAAAGCGGGTCCTTGAAGGGAGCAGGGATTTCCAGGTCAGCTGCGCAGGTGAGAGCAGGGTAAACGCGGCAGACGGAGCCACGCTTCCGAGTGTTCTCGGAGTATTCCCAAAACCACGGTGCCTATTTCCTCCCATTCTTTTAAAAATAGGCCACTTAGGAACTTTATACCATATTTAGAAGGGTATGCATTACTTGCAGGCTATGGCAAGAAAGGCAAAATCAAAGGCGATGGTGGCCGTGTCTGACTGAAAGCCACCAAGCATGCAGGCACCAGGATGTCCTGCAGCCCAGCTGGTACCCAAGCGGGAGTCCCAGTGCCATTTAGCAAATCTTCCCGACTCAGATGGACACATCCCTTGACCTTTGACATGTCTATGTGAGGGTGACTTGTCACTTCCTGATAAACAGTTTAAGGGCCTCAGTTCTATCTTCAAGCCCCCTTTGCTTCCCACTCTGGATGGTTGCGGAGCCTGTGCAGGAGGGAGTTGTCTCCATCAGCCTGGGCTCCTGAAGCAGGCCAGGGTCCCCATGCTGGAGCAGCAGGGCAAGCTAGAAGTGACTGGGCCATTTAAGACAGTATGATCTGAGAGTCATCTGCTGCTAGCTCATTCAATCGCACAAAGGAAGCAGCCTAAACATCTATCAGTGGAGGTGTCTTCAGCTCAGAGTCGCAACCCTCGTGCTTCAGGGCCCAGGCAGGAGCAGGAGTGCCAGCCAGGAAGGGTGGCCAGGACAGAGTTGCTGGGGTGATGGGCAGGTGCTCCTGCAGAGCCAATGTCACGTGGGATGGGTACAGGTGGCGCTCTCCTCCCAATTTCCAGAAAAGCTGGACATGCAGATTCTTCGTGTTTTCCGACACTGAGCAGGAAGTGCAGGAAGCCAGAGGACGAGACAGTGCGTACTGTATGACTCCATTTATCTGAATTGCCTGGAGCAGGGGACTCTGTGGAGACAGAAAGGAGGGTGGTGTCGTGCAGGGATCAAAGGCATGAGGTGGGGGAGGTGGGGAGGGTGACAGTTAAAGGGGGAGGGATTTCTTTTTGAGTGCTGAAAATGTTCTAAAGCTGCTGTGATGATGGGCGTAACTATCTGTGAATATATAGAAACGTCTGCATTGCACGCTGTGAATGAGAGAATTGAATTATGTTTGACTTGTATCTCAACAAAGCTGTTTAAAAGAAGATGTGTATATTTGTACATAGACAATACTTGCTGCTGGTCTTTGCTCCAGGGAGAGGGTGTGGGAGGAAGAGAAGGATGACAGGGACTTTCACTTTGAACTTCGTGCTATGTCTGCTTTATTTCTGTGTTAGATGAATTTTTGCAGTAAGCAACCTCCTTTGTTTTGTAGGAACTCAATAAGGACTGACAAAAGGAGGAAAAAACAAAAACGAAGATCCAAACAGTTTCTACGAATGTGAACTTCCATGGCTTTGCCGGTACTGTCTTCCTGGTTTTGAAAAAAGGGGATGTGCCCACGGGACAGCCCAGGTGAATAACCTCAGTGTCTGCGTCCTGGCTGAGATGCATCACCCCCACACAGCAGCAAGAACATACGTGAACATCCAGGAAACACACGTGTGCACTTGCAGGTAAACGTGGCAGGCTCATCATTTCTGGATGGCATCACGGCCATTTGGGGCAAACCTGAATCGGGTTCCATATCAATCACGTCGTTATTGAAAGGGTCTGGTTATAAACCTTGTCCTCAGAAGGGATAATTGGAAGATGGATTAGACACAAAGCGCCGTTTCTTTTTCTCAGAGCAGAGTGTCTGATGCAGGGCTCTGCAGCCGCTGTGGGCTCGCCGACCGTAGCCTGGTTGTAATCACCATGACTTACGGGTTTTGGCTGGTGTTTTAGGGGAGATGAACATTGCTGGAGCAGAAATTCATAGCGTGTCATAAGTGTTCTGCTTTTTTCACTTTTAACAAAATGGACTTTCAGTTCCAAAGGCAGCCTGGGTCTGGCATGTGTGTTAGATCTTTCAGAAACTTACTTCCTCGCGCTCACCCCTGACATGCGCTTCCAGGAAAGCATGACAGCCCATGGGCAAAGCGTAGTCACAGTGGGGCCTTGTGCCCAGAAGGAAAAGTCTGGATTTGGAATCAGAGTGGGGCCTTGCCAATACCACTCTGTTCCTTCTTCTCAGCCGAGATCTGGATTTCTGCATTCTGCTTTATTCGTGCTTCTGAGGTTCGGGAAGAAAACACCTGCCTGGTGTTCTTAGTCCTGAAATCTAGCCCAAGGCAGGGGCAGGCCGTGTTCAGGAGATCCACAAATTTCCCTTTGGTGAGGTCCCTCCAAGCCCATCTGGAGGATGCAGGATGGTGAGGGAGGTTGGTGAGGGGAGCTTTGGATCAGAGGAGCAGGCCTGGGAGATCGGGGCTATGGTGGGGGCTGGACTCCAGGCAGGTGGCATTGAGAGATGCAAGGGCAGTGCTGTCGGTTCTCTGGCAGGACCAGCACAGGGCACCAGGGCCCAGGGATATGAATAGGGCCCTCCCCAGCACAGCCACTCCACTGGGACCAGGCACACAGCAGCCCTGGGCACACAGTATTAGTGCATAAGCAGCCCTCAGAGTCTCAGTGACACGGGGGCCTCTCATGCTGCATGAAACACACTGGGGCTCAGAGCCGGGGCGGAGTGATGGCCAATGTCCCATGACTCCACTCCTGGCCGCAGTGTTCAGCCTCATGCAGGCTGAACAAGAGCAACCAGGGCCATCAACCGGAAACCAGGTGACATCTCCTCTGATATCCACCGTGCCTGAAAGGTGGTTGAGTGGGCAGAATGGTGGCCCCAAAGATGCATCTATGACTCAATCCCTAAAACCTGCAAATGTGACTTTATATGGCAAGCAAGTTATTATAAGCTTAATGGTAAAAGATGCAATGAAGAGAAGGATCTTGAGTGCGGAGCGCACCGCAATCATCCTGGCGGGCGTCCTAAAGCCATCTCGTGTCCTCATAGAGGTGTGCATGTGAGATGTGATACAAACACAGAGGAGAATGCAGAGCCCGGCGGGGTGCGGTTGCAAGCCCAGGAATGTCTGGACCCCCTGGACCTGGAAGAGGCGAGGAAGGACCCTCCCAGAGAGCCTCCAGAGGGGCTCGGCCTTGCTAGCACCTCGGTTTTGAACTTCTGCTTCTGGAGCTGGGAGAGAATACATGTCTGTTGTTTTAAAATAAATTTAAATACGTTCAGTTTATGATCGTCTGTCCAGGCGGCCTCACACTCCCATGCCAGCTGTGAGGTTTTCCAGGCTCAAAATCTCTGGTGGCTCCTTGAGGCCACGAAGCTGGGAGCTGGGGGACCTGGGGTTCACAGGTGGGTCTTTCTGGGTGTGGTTGCTCCCACTCATCCAAGTGACTGAGCATGTCTTCTGCTCCCACCCTCCCTCCATGTCATTCCTGAATCCCCGCCTGATATTACAAGGCTAGCGGAAGAGAAGGCAGGCTGTGGCGGGGTGAGGGAATACTGAAGATGCTTGCCCGAGTGAACAGCAGAGTTGTCCTGGCTTTTTGTGTTCACTAATGTTTCCATTCTCTTCTCAAGGACACTTCCCTTGGGCATGAATGGGATGGCCTCACAGAGAGACTCAGGGCTTCAAGGGCCCCTTCGTGTGATGTGCAGCCCAAGTCAAGTTCATTATCGAAACAGGAAAGCTGAAAAGTCCATCAGCCAGCTGTGTAGAGCACTAGGAAGGGTGAACGGGGCCTAGAGGCCGGAGTGTGCAGCCCAGGTGGGTGCTGGCATGGTGGAGCTGCGGTGCTGGGCATGGGGCACTGGGCCAGGACATGGGTGTATCTCTGTCTAGTCAACCAGCTGCCACAAACATTGGGCCACTACCCAGCCAGGAAGACTCCATCCCTTGCCATGTGGGTTGAAAACAACAGCAGGAATAATAATAACAGATGACAGCAGCCAGCACTGGGAAGCGCTCTGATGGAACCCTACAAGGCGGGAGGGAGCCTGTCCCCATCGCAAAGATGCAGAAACAAAGAGCGGCTGCCCCAGCCACCACTGGAACACGCCCAGGTCACACTGAGCGCGGGGACTCAGTTCCAGACACTCCTGTCGCCCAGGGCCTGGGCCGCTTCCTCAGGAGAGCTATTTCATACCTACCAAAACAAGCGGTTCCATTGCGGCTTACATTTTACATGGAATTTCATGGTTTTCCTATTATATGGTGTGCTCTTCGATGTGAATGAAAGCACTGATTCAGAGACAAAAATCTTCCGGAAACCTTCTCCACTTTCCCCTGCAGGGCTTTGGTCGTGCACAACAGCCGAGCTCAGGGCCCTATCCCAATGGGCTGGGGGCTAGCCAGGCAGGCTGGGAGGTACGGAGCAGGGGAGGGGGTGGGGCTGCTCTTGTGCTTCTGCTTCCCCTCCAGATTCTGCCCCCAGCCCTCCGCCCGTGCCACTGTCCCCCCAAGTCCCCACCATCCCTCTGCCGGCCACTGGTCAAGACTCCCATGCATTTCAGAGGACATGGAAACTTGACTGGTCAGCAGAACAGCAGCCAGAAGTGTCCCCTCCCTCTTCATGGGAGAGATGGTCCTTCCTCTGGTGTCTAATCTGAGAGAAGGGCAAGGGATATGCACAAAGGAAAATCATTCTTTCTACGTACAAGACACACAGGCACTTGTCTGTTCACTGCAGGGCTATTCACAATGACAAGGACACGGAATCAACCTAGGTGCCCTCCAGCAGTGGATTGGACACATACACCATGGAATACTACACAGCCCTGAAAAAGGACAAGATCCTGTCCTTTGTAGCAACAGGGATGAAGCTGGAGGCCATTATCCTAAGCGAATTAACACAAGAACAAAAGAGCAAATACCGCACGTTCTCACTTACAGTGGGAGCTAAACATTAAATGCACACAGACATACAGATGGGATCCACAGACACTGAGGAGGACCAGGTGGGGAGGAATGGACTGAAAAACTGCCCACTGGGTCCTGTGCTTACCACCTCAGTGACAGGATCATTTGCACCCCAAACCTCAGCATTACAGAATATACTCCTGTAACAAGCCTGCACACGTACCCCTTCATCTATAATAAAAGTTGAAATTGTAAAAAATAAGAAGAAAGCAGAAGGAAGCCATAGGGGATCTGGGCCTGAATGGGCTCACAAGGGCAAGGGTACCAGCATGGGGTCCCAGGGACTGCTCCTGAGGATGGGACCCTGCGCTGGAGTCTGGAGCCTACCTGGTGGACAGGAGAGCACAGCTCCCTTTAGTGACGCTGGATCCAGTTGAAAGCATCTGCCCCTTTCCCTGGTCTTTCATTGTTTCAGGAGGACTTTGGGTCAGAACCATGGCTGGCATCTAAAAGATGCATCTGTGGCTTTCCTGGGGCAGCTCTGAAGAGGCAACACAGGAAGAATTTAGGAATGAGACAGTTCTCAGAAAACAAAATAATGCATTCACCCAAAGTATGCGATATTGATTTAGCATCACCTAAGAAGTCATCCTAACACTCCACAAAGAATGCATGTTCAGTTCTAAAAATATTCTAATGGATATGTCAATTTTAACAGATTTTCCCCTGTTAGGTCTAAATCTCTCCTTTGGACGGCAGTGTGCGGCTGTCAGGAGCAGGATCGCGTGACAAATGGGGTTATGATGCGCATTTCCATTTTCCAAATGAGCCTTGCAGCTGGGGCTGCAGCCGGCCTGCCTCTCTCCGGGCGGAGTCCAGAGGCTTGGGTGGCAGCCGGGAGCGGGGGTCCTGGGGGTAGGAGGTGGCTGTGTCCACAGAGAGCCAGGCAGGGCGGGCCAATGCCAACTCGGGCCGTCCGTAAATTTAATTGTTGTATGATGCTGCCTAGTGTTATTCTCTCCGTTTTACAGGGAAAGAACCTGAAGCCCAGGGAGAGGGAATGACTCGTCCGCAGTCCTGCAGCTGCTTTTAATAATGACAGCAGCTTCCGTAACAAACGCGCCATGGTGCCAATTCTGTGCCAGGTGCTGGTCTGAGCACTGCACCCTCATTAACCCACTTCACCCTCACAAGTCACGGCATCATTCACATTTTACGGAGGAGGAAACTGAGCCGCAGAGACACCACGTTTTGAGAAACTCACCAGAGGCCTTTTGGTTGATAAGTGTGAAGCTTTGACTTATCCCAGATCACCCAAGCTCCTGCCTTCAGTGACAGAAGCATCAGCTAACTTCTCCGCCCTCTCCCTGGGTTCACATGTACCCCATCTCCGGCCCCACCCTGGGGGCAAATCACGGCTCTCCACCAGCTTGGCCTTCCTGGGCTATAGTCAGGGTGGCCGATGGTCCCCTAGGCAGGGTGTCAGCCTTGCCTGCAAGCAGCCCTTCTGAGGCGGCCAGAGCAACCCAGTGTAGTAAGGATCCTCATGTCCTTCATCACACAGGCCACGTGGTGCTGGGGTTTCTTTCATTGATTTTGTTGCCTCGCTCTGCAAGATTTTCCCCAGGACTTTACCATAATAATGTTTCCAGTCAGGCTGATGATGTCTCCCTTAAGAGATATTAATATTCAAATAAATTGTTCTTAAGGTGCATCTCCTTATGAAATAAACCATAATAAGCACACTGCAGTGTTCATGGAATGCAGTGTGCATCATCATACACAGGGGCTGTCGTATGTCCATAACTTCGCTTCAGCTTCCTGAATCAGGCTGCAAGGGCTAGCATGCCTTTCTAGAACAATCTGTGCTCGGGAGGAAAACCCACCAAGGCTTCTTCAGAATGAGCTATCGTGTTGGGCTGGACCAGCCTTGGCGGTCAGCTGGGATGCAGCAGTTTCGGGCCCTCGGGGAGCCCCTCCCGACAGCAGGAGGGGGCTGCTGTGCAGGCTCAGAGAGCGAGCCCACTCTGCAAGCCTGTCCAACCAGGGAGCCCAGGTTTGCAGTCAGAGCTCCCTCAAGATCATCCTTCCCCCTCCAGCCCAGCTGGACATTTCATTGCTTCCTGCTGAAAGCCGCTGCTGGAGGAAGACCTCACTGCATTTGAAGCCCTTTTCTTTAACGGCAGGTGCCCGATGCAACGCCATATCCAAATATTCACTTCATTTACTATTAAACATCTGTTCCAGACAGAATTGTGAAATGCCAATGATAGCATCTGTGTTAAATCTTAATACAAAGTTCATAAAATACATAGCCCAAAACTTTCCTAATAAAGCACTCACCGACCAGAGCCGTGCCATGGCCCTGCAGCCTGTTTTAGAAGGCTCAGCATTCAGGCTGTGGGGCACACAAAGTGATGCCAGGGGGATGAGGTGAGGTTGCCACTGTTACCCAGGAGAGGCAGGAAGTCAGTCTCTGCTCATTTTGTGCATCCGCAAGAGAAACTGACTGCCCAGTTCAAAGAACTCTCAGGCTTCGCCACCCACGTAAACTCAAATGTATCTGTCCAGGCATGGGACTTTGGTGGCTTCTGCAGTGAGGAGCAGGACAGGGTGGACCCCACTCATCAAGACATGTGGGCTGCTGTGGAGTCAGCACCGACAAGGCCAAGAAGCCATTTGCAAGGAAAACTTGCAGGCAGCGGGACTCCCACCCACCGGGGGTAGCAGGGAGGTCATCTCACCACGCTTGTCTGAGAACTGCAGGGCAGACAGGACACAGGGCTGGCGAGAGTTTCAGAGCTTCTCCTTGCTGCAGACACTCAAAACCATTTCCATGGACTCTCTGCTAAAACACAAGGGATACCTCAGGGGAGCTGGGCGCACAGAGGCATCAGACACCCCTTGGCCCTTGTGTTTGGTGACCGGGACGTGCAGGGAGATGCAACTGAAGGCAGAAGAAATGCGCAAATCCCTCAGAATAGAGAGGAAACTCTACCAAGAGGCTGCTGTGCCGGATCTTCTGCTCCAGGTGTCTGTCATCAGTGCCTTGCACCAGGGTTTAATTGGCTGTGTTCTCTTTCTTGGTTGGTTATAAAATCATGGCACATCCACTTAGGTGGATGAAATAAATAATGCATAAGTAAAATAGGTTTTGCAAACCAGCACTCATCTGTAGTGTGTAATTTGCTCCAAATGTGTTCTATTTTATTCTATCTCATCTTTCAAAAATTCTGGTCATGACCTACTATATAGTCATGACCAAGATTTCCTGGTCTACTAATAGGCTGCAATCTGAATAAGACGGTGCTGGGCGTCAGCTCGTCCACCCTGGGTGGAAAAGCTGCCTGGGACGTGGAAGAAACAGTCCACATGGTTGAGCCTCTTAATCAGCACTCTCTGACGGAAATACAAAGGGAGTCATGAATACAATTTAAAATTTGTAGCAGCCACGTTTAAAGTAAAAATAGGCTGGGTGCAATGGCTTGCACCTGTCATGCAGCTACTAGGGAGGCTGAGGCAGGAAGATTACGGGCCCGGGAGTTCAAGACCAGCCAGGGCAACATAGCAAGACTCCATCTTTGAAAAAAAGTGTAGAAATAAGCAGGTGACATTAACTCTATATTTTATTTAACCCAACAAGTTAAAAACATCTTACTATGTAATCAATACACAAACATTACTAATGAGCTACTTTACATTCTTCTCTTCACACTAAGTCTAAAACCTGGTGTGTAGTGTAGTTGGCACTGACAGCTCATCTCAATTCAGACTAGACACGTTTCAAGAGTGCAGAAAACAAGAGCCCCGTGTGACCAGTGCCTGCCATATTGGACAGCACGGCTGCAGGGCAGAGACCGGCCAAGCTCTGCTGTAAAGGAGCAGACAATAAATATTGCAGGTTTTGCAGGCGATGGTCTCTGCCATACCTACTCAACTTTGCCACGGTAGAGTAGAAACAGACAAAGACAACACTTGAACAAAAGTCCATGGCCGCATGTAGGTAACAGGGCAGATCCAGCCTTCAGGCCACAGGCTACCAACCCTGATATGGGTCACTCCGTGCCTGAAGCCATCGATGTTTCTAGACTCTCCAAGCCAGATAAATCCTCTAAATTTGCTCAAGCTGTTGTCAAAAATTCCCAATTCAGAGAGTCACCCTTTTGATCTCTGTCCGCCACTGAGGGGCACTGGGCAGCCCTTGGAGGGAGGTCCTCTGGGCCAGAGATTCCCCCCAGCTCTCTGGCTCACTCCCAGGAGAACACTCACCTGCCCGTGTGGCCCAAGCACTCTGTGTCTGCCTCTCCTCCTCTCCCTTCCACCCGTGCTTTCTCCCATCTTCTCTGAGCTGCTGATGGGCTTGCCTGCACTTGAAAAGCATGCAGGAACATGAGGCTGCATCAGTGAGCCCAGGGACTTGGAATCCCTAATCCGGGGAGTGGGGATGACCGTCAGGCCGGCTGCAGGCAAGCAGATGGAAAAGGCCCTCGGAGAGCATGGTGTTCCTGCCTAGAGGAACTTCCACACCCTCCCTTGGTCACTGCCTCAAGGCCCTGGCAGAAGCTGGCGGCACCCATGCTGGAGCATCGCTCACTTGTAAGCACAAGCAGGTGCCAGCCAAATGGCTCCAGTGGCTGCTCTGAGCGCCAGACCCGGCACTTGCCCAGCCCTGCACAGGGAACGAGTTTCCAATGACAAACATTTGCCTAGTGGCTTCCAAATGCCATTCCCGGAAGCAAAGATCACTGGGTGATGGTGGCATGCTGTGGACGTCCCTGGTTTGCCTGCCCGGTCCACCTTCCCCTGGAGTCTCCTTGTCCCCAGCTGGCCTCTGCTGATTGGGAGGCAATGAGTGCTGCTCTGAGGTTTCTGGACATGGTGTGAGAGTGAGGCTCTCGCTGTCAGCTGAGATCCCCATGGAAGCTGTTGGCTGCCACGGAGAAAGCCAATTTTCAGTGCCAATGAAAGAGGCCAATGGCCCATCTGCCAAGGGAGGTGAGTGGGGAGGGAGCAGGAGGGCTCCAGGGCATCTGTGGCTGGAGCTTATGTCCAGAGTCTGGCTCAGTCTTGCTTTTCTAGTAGCTTAGTGGCTCTTCAGGTGTCTCCAAGTTTCTTCACTGAGTCGTTTCTGCTTGAGCCAGTTCCTGTTTTGTGTCTACCACTTGTAAGCAGATGAGCCCTAAGAAGTCCCGTTAAATGAGTCCAGGCTAAAGCGGTGGGGGCTGCAGGGAGTACAGCCAGCAGAGAGGGGCAAGAATGGAGTGTGCAGGGGTGCCAGGAGAGCTCAGCCGTTCAGTGTCTAGAGTCCGAGGCCAGCAGCTCCTTCCCCACCCATTGCCCTGTTGTCATTGCTGTAAGGCTTAGTTTAGGCTGTGGGGGCAGCACCTCCCCTCCCCAGAGGAGAAAGCGCAGGTCCAGTCGGCTCACCTGGACAGAACTCCCTGCCCATGCTGTTTTTATCATGGAGAATGCAAAACACTTGCAGTATTCATCAATATCACATGAGGCTTTGGGGGGCATTACAGGCATCACTTGGAGAATAAAAATCAAAGTCATTCCAAGCCGGGGCCGCAGGGCTGCTCTTTAGACTTCCCAAAAAGACTGGAGTGGGTTGCACAGCGTCCCCCAAATCCATATCCACTTGGCACCTCAGAATGGGACTTGTTGGAAATGGGGTGTCCGCAGATGCCGTTAGTGGAGAGGAGGTCATGCGGGATTAGAGTGGGCCTTAACCCAGTGACTGGGGTCCTTACGAGGAGAAGAAAGAACACACAGATGAAGGAAGACGGCCGTGTGCTGCTGCAGGGGGAGACGAGATGCAGTGCCTGTAAGCCATGGGACCCAGCAAGCACTGTGATCCTGGAGACCAGACGGCCCCGCCCCCGAGCCCTGGGAGAGAGCCCCGCCCCCGAGCCCTGGGAGGGAGCCCCGCCCCCGAGCCCTGGGAGGGAGCCCCGCCCCCGAGCCCTGGGAGGGAGCCCCGCCCCCGAGCCCTGGGAGGGAGCCCCGCCCTGCAGACACCTTGATTTTGGACTTCCGGCGTCCAGAACTGTGGAAGAATAATTGCCCGTTGATTTCAGCCATTTAAGCTTGCAGCCATTTATTGCAATGGCAGTCCTAGGAAATTCATTTAGGGATTCAGGGAGACACTGGAAAAAATCAGCTCCCTGAAGCCCATTCTGCAGCCCACCCACCCTGCACCCTTGGGTTGCCCTGCCAGGCAGCGTGGGGCACCCGCAGCACAAAGCCCTCGCTCCCTCTCAGTGCTCTGTGGGCTCCGTGCCTTCCTGGGCCCTGCCCCGTCCTCTGGGTTCCCTCTGCTGTGGGACATCCCACTTTTCCGATGACCTCATGGGGAGTTACTATATCATCTACATCTGCCTCCTACGCCCAGGTCCTGAAGCCTGGCCCCGCCCACAGAGGCACTCAGGAATCAATCACCAGATAGGATCATTCGGCTGAACTGAACCCTACATGCACTTAAAGGCGAAACAGTTGGGACCTTGTTAGCAAAGCAGGGATTCTAGAAGCAACCGTTGCTGTCTGTCAAGGGCTTGACATTTGTCAGAACTGAGGCCAAGCTCACGTTGCCTGGATGGGTTCTTTCTTCCCCACATGCAGTGGGGAAGATGCTCCTATGCCCATCTGACAGATGAGGTGACTGAGCCCCTGTGATGTATCTGTGGGGGACCCTGTTAGGCTGGCTCTGGCAGCCACAGGGTGCCACCCGCTCTCCTGCGCAGCCCTGCCCTCTCAGGTGGTATCAGCCCCGCACAAGAGGAGGAATGAGGCCAAGAGGAGTTTCCCTCTCAGAAGGACCTGGAACTGCCTCAGCTCCACCCTCGATTTGCCAACAGGACAGCCACCCAGCTCGCATTTGCAGTAACAAGGGCTGACATTTGACATTAAATTCAAATTCCCTTAATTTAGACGATTCTGTTTATAATCAGCAGTGGCCACACCCACTTCTGAGCCCTGCTTCAGGAGGTGGGAGAGGGCACCTGCTCCCTCTTTTGACCGTCCAGACTCCTGGGTGGTGAGTGCCAGGGTTGGCTGTCCTAGGAGCAAGGCTTCATGGGCACAGGGCACAGAGCTGGGTGGGGCCAGCAGAGCCGCCTTGAGGTCAAAGAGCTTGGGAGTTCCTGCAGACACAGTGGGGCAGGATGGGACGCGTTCCCCGACCTCCCTCCCAACCCTGGTGTGGCTCACCATCAGCCTCCTCCAAAGCTGGCCAGGCTGAACCACAGAGCCATGTGTCAGCTGGACTGCTCATCCTGAGCCCGGGACCCCACTGGCTTGGCAGGACAGGCCTCCCCGGGAACCACAGTCACCTTCTCTGTGCAAGTCAAGGTGGTGAGGATGGTTCTGCCCCTCAGGGTGCTGGGCCTGGTCTCCTTCATTCAGACTACGCCTTCATGAGAATCTGTGTGTGGCCCCTTCCTGACAGGCTTCCCTCCCACTTCACGTCCTGCTCAGGAAGTCGTCCTGCGATTGCTGATATGTTAGAACAAGACAGCCACCGCCTCAGCTCTCCAGTGGATTCGGTGGCAGTGTGTGCCCGGCAGCCTGGCCCTAGTGGCCCACTACCCTTCTCTGTGACGCCATGAAGAGCTGCCCCAGTCCCACAAGATGTGCCAGGAGCAGAGACCTGGTGTGTCTATCAGGGCTCGCCCTGTTAGCCACATCCCGCCCCGCTTCAAACCTGTCCCCCTGGCACACCTCTGGCCACCATCAGCCTGTGCCCGTGTCCTGCAGATGATGGAAACAACCTGACAAGAGCCTGCTGTGCACACGCATCCCCTAAGACCAACTCACTCCCACAAACGCTCACTCCTGCCGAGGTCAGTGGACATTCATGGAACATAGATGTAAGAGGCGGCTGGAGGTTCATTTTCTTTTATGCTCATTGGAAGCAGATTACAAGTTGCCTCTAAAAATACAAGAAAAGTGCAAATTGGAGACAGGATGGTTCACAAAAGTTTTCTGAGATGCACCCCCGTGCCCATTAGTGCGGCCATTTAATGCTATCCACAGGGTGCGTGAGCACATCATGCACTGGCCTCTCACCCTGGACAAGGCCGGGAAGGTCTCTGGCCTGGCTCTGTCTCCGGGGCCTGGACACATGAGCCCAGTGGCCTTGGGAAAACAGCTTCACCTCCTAGAAACTCGGTTCCACCCTCTGCAAATGGGACTGTTACCCCTGGTCTTGCAGGTGTGGAAGGATCAAAGACGAGGTGCAGAAACCCCCAGCAGCTTGGCTGGTGCAGGCTAGGCCCTCACCCCAGGCCATCGCTCCCAGGCTTCCTGCTTCAGAGCAGTGATGGGCGAGTTTCCATTCTGGACTCTGCGAGACTCTATGGGCCAAAGCCAATCAGGAGCTTCAACCGACACTCAAGCTGGGAGGGAGTGCATGCTGGTGCGTGTCAGAGGCTGACCCATGCCCCTCCTGGTTCATAGCTCCAAACCCTGACCCCTACTGTGACTGTATTTGGAATTGGGGCCTTTAAGAAGGTAATAGAGATTAAATAAAGTCCTAAGGGTGCGGCCCTAATGCAATGGGAAAGGTGTCCTTATAATAAGGAGTGACATCACGGATGTGTGCACAGAGGGTAAGGCCAGGCGAGGACGTAGCACCTTTGCTGTCTGCAGACTGGAGGAAGAGGGACCACTATCCCACCAGCGAGATAAAGTTAAAGGTAGACTGAGAGTCAGCGGTCAGGGAGACGGGGAAGGGCGCACTACAGTCCCACCTGCAGGCTCGCTATCCCACGGCGGGGTGAAGCCAGGGTAGATTGGGAGTTAGCGTTCAGGAGGACGGGGAAGGGCGCACTACAGTCCCACCTGCAGACTCGCTATCCCACCTCGGGGTGAAGCCAGGGTAGACTGAGGGAGCATTCAGCAAGAGCCAAGGCTGCAGGCAGGGCTCAAGTCAGTGTCATTGTCAGAGCTGGGACTCCAGTAGGTTTGATTGCAGATCCCCGAACACCTCCTCTCCATGGCAGATCTTGAGACCCTTAATGGCCACCACCCCAATCCTGGCAACTGCTAACCCCTCAGCCATGAAAGTTTTGCTTGCAGCTGCTTGGAATAATCAGGACACTCCCAGAAGGCCCAGGAGCTGCTCTGCATTGGCCAGAGGCCGAGACCCCTTCATCAGTGCGTGTCCTGAGAGTGTCACATGAAGAGCTCCACCTGCTTCTTCCCCAACTTGTCTCAGCAGGAGGGCCTGGCAAGGGCTGTCCCTGGACATAGGGTCCCAGGCCCTCTGTTCAGCTGCCTGTCCTGTTGAAGGAGATGAACCCCCGGAACATCTGAATCCTGAATGGACAATGCCTTTAGTGCTAAGTGCCTACATCTGAGGATCTTGCATAAGCCAGACACTTCATCACCACCACTCCAAACACAACCCTGTGTAGAAACAGCAGCCCTGGGCGGTGGGCAGGGGTTCTCCATTTTGTCCAGGGCATTGCTTGGGTGCCCAGCCAACAGCGCCAGGGTCCCCCTTCCTTGGGTGAGCCCAGCCAGCCGGCTATACAGGCCTCTCTGACAACACCCACGATGCCTCTCCTGGCCTGAGTGAGAGGTGGGTTCTGGACAAGTCCTCAGCACCTGGCAATTGTGGGGGACTGGCATGGTGGGGCCCTCTGACCCCACAGCTCTGCCTGACCTGAAGGGAGGCTTGAGAAGGAAAGGCAAAGACGGGGCAACCAGTGTGTGGGCCCAGACTCAACATCCACCAGTCCCAGACGCTGTGTGGCTTCAGTGTGTAAGAGGTGATGTGGCTCCAGTGAGGCCCCAGCCATGGCTGTAGGGATTCCTGCCAGTGCCATGGCCCTGGGCACAGCAAGTCTCAGGCCTGTGTCAGCACCCAGGGAATGGGCAGGGGCAGGAGGCCAGGCCAGCTCCTGAGCCAGGGCTGCAGTGAAGGTGGAGGGAAGAACACTGACGCCTCAGGAGCTTCACTGAGGGCAGATGGGTACAGAAAAGCACAAGAAGGAGCGAGTGTGATTCCTCGTGTCTGCTCCTGCCAGCCGATGTTGCAGCCGGATTCCTGCTAGGGCCCTTGGGCATCTGCTTCTGGTGGTGATAGTTCAGGAGATCAGCACTCTGGGCAGATTGGCTTCCTATGGCTGCCATAACGGACCATGAATTGGGTGACTTAAGTTAACAGAAATGTATTCTCTGACAGTTCTAGAGGCTAAAGTCCGAAATCAAGGTGTGGGCAGGGCTGGTTCCTTTGGGAAGCTCCGAGGGAAAACCCATCCCATGCCTCTGTCCCAGCTTCTGGGGGCTGCCAGCATCCTTCACACTTCAGCGCCTGCATTCACAGTCACTGTACCCTCTCCACCATGTCTGAGTCCTCTCCTGCACCCTCATCCAGCAGGCTCTCTTCTCGAGCCGTAATTGCATCTGCAGAGACCCCACTTCCAAATCAGGTTGTATTCTGAGGTTCTGAGTGGATGTGAATTTTTGGATGGATGCTACCCAACCACTATGCTGGGCATGGGAAGTGCTCATCCAGCCAACTGTGAAAACGGTGAGCGTTGCTGTCCAAACCCCCCACTGCAGTGGCCAGGAAGGGAGGCACAGGAGCAGCCAGATGCAGCTCTCCTCCAAGACAGGCTCCTCTTTAATTTCTATCTTCCTTAATTCTAATTAAGCCTAATCATTGTAACAACCCTAGTGAATTGAAATTGGGGGCTGTATTCATTTTCCATTGCTGCCATGATAAATTACCACAAACTTAGTGACAACACAAAATGTATTATTTTACAGTTCTGTGAGTCAGAAGTCCAACATGGGTTTCACTGGCTAAACTGAAGGCACCAGGCAACTTGCAATCCTCTCCAGAGATTCTGGGAGAGAATCTATTTCCTTGCCTTTCCTGGATTCTAGAGGCCACCTGTGCTCCTTAGCTCATGGGCACCTCCTTCATCCTCAAAGCTAGCAATGGCCAGCAGAAACTTTTTCACGTTACACCCTTCTGATGGCTTCTTCTCTTCCCTCTTCCACTTTAATCGGCCTCTGTAATTACGTTGCACCCAGCCAGACAACCCAAGATAATATTCCTGTTCTCTGAGTCAGCTTCCTAGTAGCCGTAATTCCATCTGCAACCTTAATTCTCCTTTGCCATGAAAGGTAACATATTCCCAGGTTCCAGGGATTAGGCTATGGATGTCTTGGGGATGGGGGTGACCTTATTCTGTCTAACACAGGGATTTTTCAGGACATCTTATTGTTATTGATGTCTAACTGATTCCATTTTGGTTGGTATACATCTTCTGCATTACTCAGTTGTTTAGATGTACTAAGACTTGTTATGTGCCCCAGCATGTGGTGGGCTATCTTGCAGAACACACCACACACTTGAAAAGAATGTGCATTCTGAAGTTGCAGGGTGTCCTATAAATATCAATTAGGTCAAAGTCATCAATCATCTTTCATATCGCCTATATTTTAACGGATTTTTTTCTCTATTTGTTCTATCAATTGCTGGGAGAGGGCTGCTAAAATATCTAAGACTGTGTGATTGTCTATTTCTTCTTTTATTTTTATTTTATTTTATTTTTTTTAGAGGAAGTCTCACTCTTGTCCCCCAGGCTGGAGTGCAGTGGCGTGATCTCAGCTCACTGCAACCACCACCTCCCGGGTTCAAGCAATTCTCCTGCCTCAGCCTTCTGAGTAGCTAGGATTACAGGCACCTGCTACCATGCCTGGCTAATTTTTGTATTTTTAGTAGAGATGGGGTTTCACCATATTGGCCAGGCTGGTCTTGAACTCCTGACCTAAGGTGATCCACTCACCTCATCCTCCCAAAGTGCTGGGATCACAGGCATGAGCCACCGCACCCAGCCTATTTCTTCTTTTATTAGATACATACATATTTATGATTAGTGATGTCTTCCTGATAAATGGACTCTTTCATCATCATGAAGTGTCCCTCTTTATCTTTTAATGCTCTCCGTCTTGCAGTCGATTTCACTGGATATTAATGCAGCCACTCCAGTTTTCTTATGCTTACTGGCTGCATGGTATATCTTTCTCCAACTATTTATGCTCAATCTGTCCAAGTTTTCATATTTGAAGTGAATTCTTAAAATAATTGTTACAGCTAGGTCTTGTGTTTAAAAACATTTCACTTTTCATTGTGTTAAAATACAGATAACATGTAATTTACCACCTCAACCATTTTTAAATGCACAGTTCAGTAGTGTCAAGTATATTTACATTGTTGTGCAACCAATCTCCTTAACTCTGTCACCTTACAAAACAAACTCTATACCCATTGTATTAGTCCATTCTTGCACTGCTATAAAGAACTACCTGAAACTGAGTAATTTACAAAGAAAAGAAAGAAAAGAGGTTTAATGGCTCACAGTTCTGCAGGATGTGTAGGAAGCATGGCTAGAGAAGCCTCAGGAAACTTACAATCGTGGCAGAAGGTGAAGGGGAAGAAGGCACATGGCTGGAGCAGGAGGAAGAGAGAGGAGCGGGAGGGGCTACACACATAAACAACCAGATCTCATGAGAACTCACTCACTATGATGAGAACACAAGCGGAAATCCACCAATGATCCAATCACCCCCCACCAGGCCCTTCTTCCAACACTGGGAATTATCATTCTACGTGAGATTTGGGTGGGGACACAGACCCAAACCATATCACCCATTAACAATAACTCCCCATTTCTCTCTTCTCTAGCCCCTGGCAACAATCATTCTACTGTCTATTTCTATAAGTTTGTCTACTCCAGATATCTTAGGTAAGTGGAATCATGCCATATTTGCCGTTTTATGACTGGCTTATTTCACTCAGCATAATGTCCTCAACGTTTAGCCATGTTGTAGCATGTATCAGAATTTACTTCTTTATTAAGGTTAAATACTATTCCTTTGTTTGGATATATCACATTTGTTCACTCATCTATCCATAAACTTTGGTTCTACTTTTGGCTATTGTGAATAATACAGCTATGAATGTAGGTGTCATGGGTGTATAAATATTTCTCTGAAACTCTGCTTTGAATTATTTTGGATATATACCCAGAAGTGGAATTGCTGAATCATATGGAAATTCTATGTTTAATTTTTTGGAACTGCCATACTGTTTTTCTATGGCAGCTGCATCATTTTACATTTCCACCAACATGGTACAAGGGCTCTGATTTCTCCACATCCTTTTCAACATCTGTTCTTTTTTCATTTATTGATAGTAGCTTTCCAAATGGTTGTGAAATGTGTGTCTTGCTTCTTAAAATCTATTCTGACAATCTCTGCCTTTTAATGCCCAGTCCACTAACAGTTAACATGGTTTTTTATATAGTTAGATTTGGTGTGCTAATTAATTATTTGTTTTCTGTTTCTTCCCTCTGTTTTGTGTTCCTCATTTCTGGAAAAGTGACACCTTTCCCAGTTTTGATACTCTTCATTACTTCTTTAAACCTGAGTTTACAACTGGTATCATCTCCCTTCAAAGAACTTCTAAGTTTTCTTTGCCTGCATTCTGATTACAGATATCTAGGTTGACAATTTCCTTTTCCATAACTTTAAAGATATTGTTCCACTGCTTTGTGGCCTCATAGTTTTGATGAGAAGTCTGCAGTCAATCAAACCATATTCCTCCATGCATAATCTGTCTAGTTTTTCTCTGGGTGCTTTAAGGATTTCATCTTTCTTTTGGTTTTCAGCAATTTAACAAAATGTATAGGCATAGATTTCTTTAACCCTTTTCCTGTTTGCCCTGAGAATACTTGGGGTGGCACTGCAGTGTTTACCCTGAGACAATTTTGCCACAAAATAGCTCACTTTTATTATTATTTTTGCATCACTCTGGTATATCAACTTTGGAAACAAAATACATCATTCTATTTATAGCATTCTGTTTTCAGTAATGGTATTTTCATTTACAAAATGTAGTAATTATTGGTTGCTGAAAATGTCAAATCCTAGAAAATGTAGCTTTCCTACACATGATGTTGCCATGATTCTTGAACAGTTGTTGGCCAAAGATTCATTTGATGAATCAGATTTTTCTGGAATAGACAATTCTGATGATTCAGACAATTCTGATGCAAGCTCTGTTTAGAAATAACTCCAAGAATAGCTTTATATTTTATTTTCACATTGAAAATTAGTCAGATCTGCTTCAGCCTCAAAGAGCATGTTTATGTAAAATTAAGTGAGTGCTGGCAGCAAGCTGCACATTTTTTTTCTAAACAAGAAAAGAACTAAATCATCCAATTTTGAGTTCACAGAGCCTTTGGAATCTGACATTTGTGTGTCTCAACAACAACTGTAGGAAACGTTTTGGCCACTATAACTTTGAATGTTTTCTCTGCTCCATCCTCCGTTTCCTTGACTCCTAGGACTCAAATTATATCTATGTGATGCCTTTTGATATTATCCCCTAGGGTCCCACAGCTCTGTTCATTATTTTTAAATCATTTTTCTCTCTCCTCTTCAGAATAGATTTTATCTATATTCAAGTTCACTGATCTCCATTTCTGATCTCTGTTCTGCTATTAAGACAATCCAGTGAATCTTTAATTTCAGATATTGTCTTTTTTTCAGTTCCAGAATTTCCACTTGGTCCTTATTTTCAGTTCCTATTTCTTAGCTGAGATTTCTTATCTTTTCTTTCCTGCCAGCATATTTCCCTTTACTTCATTAAGTATCACTGTAATATCTTTTTAAAAATTCTTGTCTTCTAATTTCAGCATTTTGATTATCTCAGGATTGTTCTCAGTTGATTGACTTTTTGGTTGAAACTGGGTCACGTTTTCATGGTTCTTCATATGTCAAGCAACTTTAGTTTGTATCCTGAATATTAGAAACATTATGTTGTGGAGGGTCTGGACTCTGTTCTAATCTTCCAGAGAATGTTAATTTTTTTGTTTTCTCAGGTCATCCATATATTGAACTTAAATGGCAAATTTGTCTTTTTGGAATCAGCTCAAATCACAGTTTAGATCTTTTATCCTTAGCTAAACTGCATTAAGTCTGCCTAAAAGCATGTGTAGTTCAAAGGTCGAGAATTGAGTAGAGCTTGTTTTTTGTTTTTATTTTTGTCTAGAGTTTATAGTTTTTATTTGCAAGAGGTTTACGTCCAGCAGGAGTTAAGGTCATGCTCATATTTTTTCTAAATGTAAGTGTTTTGTTCACCTGTCACAAAGCTGGGAGGCCTGTGAGCAGGTGACTTAGTGACAGACAGAAAAACCTTCAGAAGAGGTTGAAGAATAAAAGACTAACTCTCTAGGCTGAGGGCAGAGGCAGCTGTGAGCAAACCCACCTGTGTTAGGCAGCTCAGGGTAGGTAGCTTAACCAGCAGAAATTTATTTTCTCACCATTCAGGAGGCTGGAAGGCCAAGATCAAGTTGTCAGAAGGTATGGTTTCCTCTGAGGCCCCTCTCCTTGGCTTGCTGATGCTCACCTTCTCCCTGTGTCACCCTATGGTCATCCTTTGGTCTGTATTGTCTGTGTCTTCACCTCCTCTTCTTCTAAAGGCACCAGTCATATTGGATTAGGACCTACTCCAATGACCTCACTTAACCTTTATTACTTTGAAAGATCCTATCTCGAAGTAGACACATTCTGATTTACTGGGGTTTAGGATATCAATACACGAATGTGGTGGGACTCAATTCAGCCATAACACTGTCCTTCAGAGGCTGAAGACCACGCTCTCCTAAAAGGCTGCAAAGGGGTGCAGCTGCCTCATGGCCACTATGTTATGGGGCATTCAGGCAGCAAGTCCCCAAGCCTCAGTTGCCTCCTCACCACTTACACAGTGCCCCCATAGGTCCTGTCTCGCTTTATCCTCCCCATCTTTAGGGTGGTAGCTGCCATGATTCCCATTTTGCAGGTGTGGGAATGACGCCAAACCACCCAGCTGGGAAGGGTGTAGACCCCCACACATCACATGCTCACTGCATCCTGGGCCTCCCTGCTTTACATGGTTAATTTACATGGTGCTTTACATAGTTAATTCAGTTACTTGCCCAGTAGTTTTAGTCTGTTCCAGCTGCCATAACAAAATGCCACTGATTGTGCAGCTTCAACAACGGAAACTGGTTTTCTCTCCATTCTGGAGGCTGGAGGTCTGAGATCATGCCGCCAGCATGGCTGGGTTCTGGGGAGAACTCCTCTGCTGGTTTGCGGATGCCTGACTTCTTGCTGTATCTTCACCTGCTGGAGAGAGGACAGTGAGCTCTCTGGTTTCTCTTCTTACAAGTACACAAATTCTATCAATTCAGGGCCATGTCCTTAGGACCTCATCTATCACTTATTACCTCCTTGTATGCTCTGTCTCCAAATAGGGTCACACTGGGGGTTAGGGCCTCAATATAGGAATTTTAGGGGGACCCAATTCACTTCATAGCAGCTCCATGTTTCTCCTGTACTCTGATGGGGAAACTGAGGCTCAGGAAGATGCAGTCACAGAACTAGGGAGTGACACAGCTGGGTGCCCACTTCCCATGCCAGGCCTGTCTGACCAGAAGCCCATCTGGGATCTTGAACTCTGGTCTTCCAAGCCCGATAGGTCATGGACACCATCCACAGACCTCAGGCCCTCCTGTCACAGAACAATAGTAAACAACTGTCCAGGTGGCTGCCACGATGGCCAGAGGGGACGAGGTGGTTCTTCAGCCCCTATCTCAAGGCTCAGCCCCAGCTCCTGGCAGCCCTGATCACTTGACCGAGAAGCAGGCAGCTCCCTCTGCAGGTCCCCAGAATAACCTGGGCTGGGCCATTTCTCCGAGCCCTGCCTGGAGCCTCTACCCTGAGAGGAGCGGCCCCCATCTCGCCAGCTACCACCTGGTTGCATGGTTTCTGTGAGCATCCTGCATTCAATAGTATTTGGCAAACAAAGTAGGAAGCCCACATGGCTTGGAGATTGCTCTGATTCACTGCAGAAAGTGTACTAGGTCCCCAAAATATGACACAGCAGCGAGTCAGGCACGCAGCCCACCTAAGTGAGCACCATCCTGTGTGTGGACCCTGGGTGCTGGGTGCAGCGTCCCAGAGAACAGTGGTGCCCAGCGGGTGTGCAGAGCATGGGCCTGTCCTGGAGTACCCAAGCATCTCATACTTTTTGCTCACCCTTCCCACCAGGGACCGCACTGGAGATGAAACCTCTAGGAGGATGTGTGTGCTCTGGATGGGGCTGGCTCCTGTGAGGTGCGGATGCAGGGAGGCACCTGGTACAAGCCGAATTGGAGTGTTTTGGAAAGCTTGGCCTCAATGGCATTTTAAAGTGCAGATAACACTGAAGAGTGCCTTGGAGAAAGTCTGGGTGGGGACCATGGGGACAGGGCGATGCCCTCTGCACTGTGGGAGGACACAGGTGAGCAGCAAGGCTTCTTTGCACTGAAATTCACCAGGGCCGGGCCGCTGCTTCCGCAGTATGTTACCTGTCAAAGAACACTTTTAACTAAGCACTGCTGCTTTCCTCCCGCTGACTTCACCCAGTTACTTACTTACCCTAGTCTCACTGCCGGCAACCCACTTGCATCCTAGAGGAAGTACTGGGAGAGCAAGCGAAACAGAAGCCTCACCCCCAAGCCCACAGTTCACCAGCCCTGCCTGCTGTGGGAGGACCAGTGTGTCCAGTCTCCAAGGAGGTGGCCCTGACTGTGCCTCTGTCCTTAGCATGTCCCCTCTTCCCCTCCAGCCGTCCACTGAGGGAGGTGCCACTGGCAAGGCGTGCACACCCTGGGGAGAGCAGCCCCACCTGTGCCTCCCACGAGGGCAAAGATAGCTCAGCTCAGCTGAGGCCAGAGCCACAACAGGAGGCTGTGCACTCACAGGGACAAAAATACCCCAAGGAAATCAACGCGGGCCTTATTAATATCAGACCCATGCGTGACAACTGTCAGACAATCGGTCAACAAGGGGCCTCGTGTCTGCATGATCCCGGCTAACCCACCGTGATCTTCACGAAGTGTCCTTCTGGGGGGTCCGGATCTTCAAATATGAGGGGAAGACCCTTCCCTTTTATTAGCAGCTAAGCTCTTTATACTTTTCCCATATTGCGGCAGGTTAGAAGTCTAAGCTTTATTGTCTTATGTTATTGAAAATCCAGATTCCGGCAGGCGTCTCCCTCAGGTCAAGCTTTGTCTGCGAATACATTCTCATTTTTCCATGTACAGAGACCGTCTGGAGAGGGGCAGAAAAAGATTATGACTGTAATATACTTAAATCCAATTTATTTGCCTGGCCAGAAACTTCCACCCTCCACAATTGCTTCCTACCCAAGATGCTTTCTTTAATTCTTTCCTGACAGGGAGTAACATGCGGCCGCTTCCAGCAAGTATGGCATGGAGGGAGGCGCGGACCCTGCAGCCACTGGGCCAGTAGGTGACAGGTGGCCCGAGAGAGGAGGCCAGCCGCCGATTGAAGTTTCGGGTTCAGAACTGCTCGTCCGTTCATGAGAAATGGGCCTTCAGTTGCATGCTGTTTACCAGGAGAAATTTGGTAACTGGAGAATAAGAGGCCGTTGTCTAGGCAAGGCCACCCCGGCCTGCACTTATTTCATCCAGGAGCGTCTGTCTTGGGGGCCCCTGGGATGAGGGTGGTCCCCATGGCCTCACTTAAGGTCTTGATGAGCCTGTGTAACACTTCCCTGCAGGCTTACCTCTGATGCAGGCTCATAATCTGGGAGGAAAATGGTTTTGGGGGATTACTTTATTAATTAGAACTTGCTCATTTTAAATGACGGGAAGCAAAGGGCCTGCCAGGACAGACGGAGGCGTGGGCGCCGACCACCGCTCAGGCCCTTCCCCGCCCCCACCCTGGCTGAGCCTGCCGCCGCCGTTGGCCTTAGCCTCCCCAGCTAATGAACTTGGGACTGGGTGGCCCTCCCAATTATTATCTGCTGGCCCTGCCTACAGCCCGCCTCAGTGCAGCACAGAGCACAACCATTAAGCACCGACTGTATATGCTTCCTCCTGCTAAGCTGGTGGAGGCAGAGATGGCAGCAAGCAGGAGGGAGTGATGGGCCAGCAGGCTCTGATCGCAGGGCAGGGGAGGGCTGCCCTGGGCACAGAGGCTGCCCTTGGCAGGTCCTGTGTGGAGCCGCAACTCTTCCCAGTTCGCCCAGGATGTTCTGATATTAGTGCTAAAAGTCCTGCATCGCAAGAAAGGCTCAGTCTCAGACAAACCAGGACAGTTGGTCTCCCCAGCAGCGGGGACAGGGACACTAGCCCCGCCAGGGCTGCTCTGTCACCCCAGCAGCCAGGAATAATGTAGCACCCAGCCGGTGCCACTCTGTCCATCTGTGCATTGGCCAGTGTCTCCAGGGAAAGAGAACCACCAGGATATGTACAGATACATGGGAAAAGATATGGGGTCGGCTCATGTGATTTTGTGGGCTGAGAAGTCGCACACTCTGCTGTCTGCAAGCCAGAGGCCTGGACCACTGGTGGTACAGTTCCAGTTGGAGCCCAAAGGCCTGAGAAGCAGGGGAGCCTGCCCTGTGAGTCCCAGAGTGAGTCTGAAGGCTGGAAAACCAGGAGCACCAGCGTTTGAGGACAGGAGAAGATGGGCGGCCCAGATCAAGCAAAGAGAGCAAATGTGCCCTTCCTCATCTTCCTGCCACTCAGGCCTTCGGTGAAAGGGAGGCTGCCCATTCACGCTGATCTCACCAGCGTTTCTATGCAGTCTACTGACTGCAAGGCCTTTTCCAGAAACGTTCTCACAGACACACCCAGAAATAATGTGTCGCCAGCTCTGGGTATCCTGTGGCCCAGCCAAGTGGACCCATAATAATCACACTCATGGACTCCCTGGGCCTGTTTCTCACCCGTGTGCTGCAGGCAGGGAGGCGGGCCTCCACTGCTAGGGAGGCTCTCGATGTGTCGTGTGCTCTTCTCCTTGGGTCGATGGCCTTCCCCAAGGGTACCACGGATGACTCTGAGGAAAGCACAGTGAGTGACTACCAATTTGCTGTCCCCAGTGAGCCACTGGTCATGAACCAGTTATGGACGTGGCAAATCACATAGTGTGGTGCAGGGTTTGGGATAAGAAACTGGCCTCCCTGGGGAAACTAACTCTGAAGTCAGCAGAGGGAGGTCTGGAAGCTCAATCTCTTGGCATCTTAGTGAGGATGCTCCAGGAAGGAACCTGTCCCCTGCCACTCTCCCTTTTCATGGGATGAGTGTATTCGTTAGCAGGAAACACGAGCAGCTGGGGTGGGAGTTAGCTGAGCCTGGATGCCCCTCCCTAAGAGAGTGCTGGGAAATTCAGCAGCAGCATCAGGAGGCCTGGGATCCATGCCCCCAGCCCCAGTCCCTACCGGGCTGAAGGCACCCCAATTCCAGTTAGCCTGTTGCTGAGCAGACCAGGACGAGCACCCAGGACCATGTTCTAACATCTGCCGGTCCCTGTTATGGACAGAGCAGCCTGACCCCTAGCCTGCCATGCAACGGTGGTATGAGTTCTGGGTCTCTCCAGGGTGAAGATCACTTGAAGATTTCTTTTGCAAAACAGTTTAGGAAGTGGATCATTTGGTTCACAGACACCAAGTACCAGAGTCACATTCTTCCTGCACATCAGAATAAGACAGCAGCACATCTCCTGAGACTCTCCACCCACCCTGCAGCCTCCAGACAGTGAAGGGCCTTATTCAAGAGAGTAGAATGGGCCAGCGTGGTAGCTCACACCTGTAAAACCAGCACTTTGGGGGGCCGAGGTGGGTGGATGACCTGAGGTCAGGAGTTCGAGACCAGCCTGGCCAACATGGTGAAACCCAGCCTCTACTAAAAATACAAAAATTGTCTGGGCGTGGTGGCAGGTGCCTGTAGTCCCAGCTGCTCAGGAGGCTGGGGCAGAAGAATTGCTTGAACCTGGGAGGCAGCAGTTGAGATCACGCCACTGCACTCCAGCCTGGGTGAAAGAGTGAAACAAAGAAATGAGTAGAATGAAGGGACCACTGTGGTGGGGCCTACAGCTCAGTGAGGGGGCGCCAAGGGCCATGCGGATTCAGAAGCTGGACTGGCCTCCTTCTGGGGGAGCACTGCTGGGCATGAGCCAGCATGAGAAGGGACGCTGGGTCTTAGTGACGACCCCCACCACCAGCACTCCCAGACCCCCAGGAGGCCTTGGCAGGTGGGTGGAAGGGGCTGCACCAGCCTAATGGAATCACCTCTTCCATCCACTGAAGGGCAGGTGGCTTGAAATCTGTTCTACTTTCCAGGAGGCCAGGCTCCTGAACTGCCATCTTGCCCGGGAGAAGCTGTGTTTGAGGTAGAATGCAAAGCAGTGAACACCTAAATACGGAGGCTCCGGATCCCGAGTCCAGATGGTTTCCACAAACCTGAACCTTTAGGTGTGCTGACAGGTATCACCAGTTCGACCCCTACTGAGTCCCCTCTGAAGGTCAGGTGACAAGGCTGGGAAGCCAGCGTATACGGACAGAGCAGCCCGACCCCTAAGTGAATCTAAGCTCACAGTCAATGCCAAGGAGGCCACGATGGACCAAAAAGCAGGGGCGTTTCAAATAGGAATAAGTTTCGCCAAATTGTCTTCCACAATGATGGAAACGCTTTTTTCATTGCTACTAGCAATGACCGATGCCTATTTTCCATCATCCTCACCAGCACTATTGTCATTTTAAAAACATGGTGCCAACTTGATAGTAAAGTGATATATTGTAAATTTGATTTGCATTTTTAACTTGAGTTTTAACATCCTTTGCTGTAGCCAGAATTTGAGAGCCACTCGTGTCTATCAATAGGATAGCAGCTATGTGAATTATTGTTCATCTTTTCAATGTAGGAACCATGGCTTTTAGAAGGATGAGTTCCATCTGTGCTGATGAGATGTGGCCATAGGAAACACTTTCAGGACAATTTTTTTTTTTTGAGACAGTTTCACTCTTGTTGCCCAGGCTGGAGTGCAATGGCGCAATCTCAGCTAACTGCAACCTCTGCCTTCTGGGTTCAAGAATTCTCCTGCCTCAGCCTCCTGAGTAGCTGGAATTACAGACACGTGCCACCACACCCAGCTAATTTGTATTTTTGGTAGAGACAGGATTTCACCATGTTGGTCAGGCTGGTCTCAAACTCCTGACCTCAGGTGATGTGCCCGCCTCAGCCTCCCAAAGTGCTGGTATTACAGGCATGAGCCACCGTACCTAGCTTTTCAGGACAAATTAACTGAAAAAAATTTGCAAGACTTTTATGTATAATTTTAATAGGCTCTGCACACACACACACATATGCATCCATGTGCACACTCACACATAAACACATGTAACACATGCACACACCCATATGCACACTCATGCAGTTACACACGTACACCCTACGTGTACACATAACCACACATACTCATATGTACATGCTCATGCACACCCTAAGCATACATTCACATGCATACTCATATACATTACGCATGCACACATGTTCATACATACCCAAATATGCACTTGTGTGCACATGTGTACACAGACTTGCACACTCATATATAAACACACATACACATTCATGTGTGTACCCGTACACACACACACACACACACACACACCCAGGCAGAGCTCTTTGGGCATCAGGTGGGAGAAAGAGAATGTGAAACCCTCTCTGGGGATGATTGTTACTTTCTAATTCAGGGCTAAACTGTTTAGGCTAAATCAGAAAATGTTGGTAGAATTATCATGTAAATGCAACAATCGTTCTGCAAATGTTAACCACTTTCAGACTGTTTGTTAGCTAAATTAACTGACAAACGAAACATATTAGAAGAATGACAAATCTGCTAATTTGATTAAACTTACATTCTTAGAAGAGTTTGTGAATGGATAAAGATGAGGAAGCTCTTTTGGCTCACTTCCTCAGAGGAAACACTGTGATCAATTTCACCATTTCCTCAAATGGTCTTAGTCCTGGACAACTAGCTGGTGTGTTTGCGGGTTGGAGCCCAGAAGCCCTCTCTGTGCGCTCAGCCCCTTCGATGGGAGACCTCCTTCCGCTCTGGCCCCCACCCCTCCTCTCGGCCATCGCTCTGCTGTGGCACTGTGGACATCTGAAATTAGTTCTTTGCTGTCAGGTTTGGATCTACCTCTCTGTCCTTGGATTCAGAGCTGCTGAAAGCCACATACTGTTTTCATCACCTCAGCCAATGTTCTGGAGAGCCTACATGAGTACTGCCAGCATGAGAAGGCAGAAACGGAGAAGACAAGTAGGGAAAGGAGATGGGCCGACGTTGTGGCTTGGAGGAAACTTGAACGTGAACTGAATATCAGATTATATTAAGAAATTATGGATCATTTTCTTAGATGTATAAATAAATTGTGTGAAAATATCCTTATCGGTTAAAGACACATACTGAGGCATTTAAGGCTGAATTATGGATTGCCTTAATATACTCCAGGAAAAGCTCCTCGGAGACAGTGCAGAAGCCGGCCTGCAAAGCGCTGATGCTCGCTGCAGCTGGGTGAGGGGCGTGGAGGCTCACTGGCCTCACATGCTTGAGTATGTTTGAATTTTCCAAAACAATACATTTTTTAAAATAAGGAAGTTAAGAGGCCAATATAATTAAAACACCTACCGATGAGACAATGTTGCCATAAGTCTCAGGGTTACTGCAGGGAACTCCTCATAATCTAAGAGTGTTTTTCCCAAGGAGTTATACCGCAAAAAGTTGATCATCATTATTTATAAACATGCCGATATTCTTAGAAAATCAAAGAGATTTGTTAAAATATTAAAACAAATAGGAAAAGTTACCAGCTGATTAGACACAAAACACACCAACTCTAACACTCCCCCTAAAGCCATAACCCACTGTAAAGTGTGTGTGTGTGTGTGTGTGTGTGTATATATACATATACACAGAGAGAGAGAGAGAGATTGAGTCTTGCTCTGTCACCAGGCTGGAGGGCAGTGGTGCAATCTCTGCTCACTGCAACCTCCCCCTTCCAGGTTCAAGTGATTCTCCTGCCTCAGCCTCCCAAGTAGCTGGGACTACAGGCTTGTGCCACTGTGCCCAGCTAATTTTTGTATTTTTAGCAGAGATTGGGTTTCACCATGTTGGCCAGGCTGGTCTCCAACTCCTGACCTCATGATCCACCCACCTCAGCCTCCTAAAGTGCTGGGATTACAGACATGAGCCACCACGCCCGGCCCGGAAAGTATAACTTCTACAAGATGCCCATTACCAAGATGGGCAGGTGGGAAAAGTCCCCACCCCTCTGTGTTGCACTTTGCTCTCTTGGCAGCTCAGCAACTTTGCCCATTCCAGCCTGTCTGTCAGCCCTGGTCTTGTCCCTACCTCAACCATGGCACTCACGCCCAGACCAAGGGGCAGGTTGAGGGAAGAAATCCCAGCAGCACCACCAGGTGCCTTGGTCTCCCGCTGAGTCAGAGGTGCCTTCTCTCCTGTGCCTGATACCTGGACATTCTCCCAGAGGGGTGTGGTCTTCCAGAAGTTGAAGCACCTCCATCCCACTGTTCCAGAGGTGCCCATGCCCTGCCTTGGCCTAATAAGGGCACCGTCCATCCTAGCAACTAAACCAAAACGAAGAAACAGATACCCAGCAGTATGGAGCATCACCTTTTGCAGGTGGAGCCTACTTGTAGCTCATGACGGGAGGCTTTTTAGTTTCTGCACATTACAAAGGTGGAACTCACAGTGCCCAGGGCCCTTTGCAGGCTGTGGCAGAGAGAGAGGGAGGGAGAGGGAAGGAGAGGGAGAGAGAGGGAGGGAGAGGGAGGGAGAGGGAGGGAGAGGGAGAAGGGGGGGAGAAGGGGGCAGAGGGGAAGAGAGGGAGGGAGAAGGGGGGAGAGGGGAGGAGAGGGAGGGAAACAGTGGGAAAGACAGAGAGAGAGGGAGAGAGAGAGAGCGGTGGGGGGGAAGGGAGATGGAGAGAGAGATGGTAAAGAGGGAGAGGACTTCAGCTTGGGACAGCGCTTTCCTCCAGTCTGACCAGGCCAACCTGTGAACCTGGTCAGGAAAGCTTGCAAGGCTGTGGGGATGTGGTGTGGGGACCTGAGGAGCCGCGCAGTGGTGCACTGTGGCAGGAGAAGCCTTGGTGGGAAAAGTGGCCAAGACATTTGAGGACGGGCTGAGCCTGGGTGGGGGCCGAGCTGGGAACTGGAGGTGAGAGTCCCTGTGACTTAAGAAATAGGGTATGGGGCTGGGCTGGAGGAGAAAAGTGGAGAGGTCTTGGCCGCAGCCCACGATGCCTCCTCCAGCCCAGCCCGTGCTCCCCTTCACTCCCGGGCTTGCTTTTCTTCCTTCCTTCCACTTCTGCTCCAGCCAGGGCTGCCAGGGAGCCAGGGGCTGGGAACCCAGGTGTGGCCTCTGAGGAAGGGGGCCTCATTGAGGTGAGCTGCTCACTCTGCTAAGGGCTCGGAAAGGCCTCACTCTGGGCTACAAAGTGCACCCTGCTGCAGATTAGCAAATTCCGGGAAGTGGACGCTTGGCTCTTACATTCCATTCGGCTGCTGATAGAAGGGGTGCATGCAAGGTGCCAGCGGGAGGGAAGGTAATCACGAACCAGATGACCCCGGTGGATGCACTTGTCAGCAGACCGCTTGTCGGCCTTGGGAAGTCACACACTTCCTCTGGGGATGTACCCTCACCACCTCTGTACCCAGAAAGGGCTTCCTATGGCTTGTGGAACAAGAGCCGCAAACAGAGAGGCCATTACTACCAACAGCAATGCCCAGCCGTTGCACCAGTGTGCAGATTGCAGGCAGGTCCTTACTCAGGAGGTGAAGACCGAGGCTTGAGCTCAGGTCTACCAGCCCATCACTGGCACGTGGCTGATGCCCCAGGGCCTGCTGCACCCCAGTGCCTCCCTACCAGCCCCTCTTGCCCTGTCCCTCCTTGGTCCTCTGTTCTCTGGGGTCCAGGGGCCATCTAGACGTCAGGGCCTCCAAAAGTCCCAGCATTGCCTGTAGAGGTGAACAAAACCCATCCCATGGAGAAAGTTTAGGACCTGACCCAGAGTGGATCTGGCTTTCCTGAGGGCAGGGAACAGCTTTGTCCCAGTTCTGGGCACTTGGGGCCTTGGAATGGCTTTTCCTTGCTGGGCAGGCAGCCTCTGGGGCAGGCACCTGGCCAGGCATTGGGCCCTCTGCCTGCAGGCTCGGCAAGGCCTGCTCTCCCCAGGTGCTGAAATGCATTTCCCTCCCAACTCAGAGGCCCTGCTTCCAGAACTTTTGGCAACAGAAAAGGAAACTCGTACAGGCTCCAAATGTCTTCGGACTGAAACTAGCAGGTAACAGCCCCAACTCTGGCTGCCCCGCCCACCGTGCCGCGCAGACAGGGACAACGACGCCCACCCCCCAGCACTGCGGCTGCACCCCTAGGACGCCTCCCGCAAGCCCCTCGCCTGGAAACCGCGGCCTGCGCCCCGGGAGCTGCCTCCAGACCTTAATTCAGGGAACGTTTCTGTTCTCTGGCATTTTCACTTGAAGCAGAGGTGTCAAAAAATAAACGCAGCCAAGGTGTCATTAGGCTGCCATGGCATGTCCAGCCACACCCCACACGACTGGACATGAAATCACGGCTTGGAAAGTCACAGCCGCGAACGTGGAGGCAAAGGCGTTCGCCCCGACCCAAGGCCCAGCTAAGGAGCAGTCAGGTCCGCCTCACCTGTGGCTTCCACTCCCACGAAGTCCGGTGGTGCTGGTTGTGGCTTCTGCCGAAATCTGTCGTGTGGGGAACGTGCCTGCCACGTGCGGGGGCGAAAGGAGCCACCTTCCTCCCGAGGATGAGACCTCACCCGCCGGGCACGGGGTGCAGGACTGAGACCAGGGTGGGGCATGGGGGCACGGTACAGGGGGACGCGCGTGGCAGGGTTCTGGGCAGATAGAACGTGGGACGGGCAGAGTGGCTCAGGGCATGGGGCGGGGCTGGCGTGGGGCATGGGGGGAGGCGCCCGGGGCACCGGAAGGGGCAGGGCGCGAGGGGTGGGGCGTGAGGTGCTAGGTGGGGCTTGAAATGGGGCGCAGGGCATGGCGCGGAGTGGGGTGGAGCGGGTGGGGTGAGGCTCTGCGTGGGACACGAGGGACGGGACGCAGGGCACAGCAATGATCGGTGGCGCAGGGGCACCCTCGGGCTCCCTGCAGGTGCGCAGCCCTACCTGTACACGCCGCTCCCCCGTGGCGCCTCCCCCAGGACCTGCTCCAGAAGCGCCAGCTGCGGGACCCCACGCGGAAGGCAGTCGTTGGTGGTTCTCACCGCAATTCCTCTTAATTATGTGTGACATAAAAAGACCACCTACAGACGAGACAATGCTGCCGTAACAGTCTCAAGGTTACTGTAGGGAATTCTTCATAACCGAAGTGTGTTTTCCCCAAGGAGTTATGCTACCATTTGATTTAATTTTTAATTTTTACATTTTAATCAAAAATAGATCAAATGGTGGTGGTCTCTCCCGGGAAACACACTTCAGATAGGAAGCCGGCCATGCTCCTTTAAATATGGGAACTGCTGTCTCATGCACTGTGGGCTGGGCGTGTCCTTTCTGGGAGGCGCCTTGGGCCATGCACCTGCGGCCACCTGCTCACCTGCACCTCCTGCTCACCTGGACGCGGAGGTTCATTTAATCCGTGCGTCTCTGCAGCACCTGGGCCTAAATCTCCCACGAGGCACCAGTCACGTTCCTCAGGAGGAGCTCCCTGACCTTTCTGGGAGTGCCAGCATGGGGAGGTAGGCGGTATGAGCCCACCCTTGAGGTGTGTGTGTGTGTAAGTGTGCACACTTGCTTTTTAATGTTCTGTATTCTAGTCAACAGTACAGCTGTTCAGTTGCAAGGAAAGGCGTGAACACTATAATCCAGGTGTTTCGCTGGAAGACGTGTCTTGCATCCACAGTGGTCAGCTGGCTTGTCACATCAGGGCACTGAGGTTGGTCTAGGCTCCTGCCAATAACCAGGTGGGCTCCAGCAGCAGCCACCCAATCCCCTGTGTGAGCCTGGCAGATGCACTGGGTGCATTCTGCAGCTCCTCTGATCTGGTGTTATCACACAGGGGAGCCTGGTGTGGACCTCACGGGGTGGCTGTGGGGATGAAAAGAGTCCACGGAGTAAAGTGCCACAGTACTGACTTCCTATTTTTGTTCCTGTTGTTATCATTGAAGGGAAATAAAGGCAGTCTGCTCCCCCACTCGCTCTCGACCCCAGCATCTGCACAGGCGTAGGGGGTCTGAGCAAGACATCGAGGGGCCTGCATACTTGGTAGGAAGGCCTCTAGAGCCCCCTTCCCGGAGGCTGCTTTAATGCCCTGATGGTGCCCACAGCTCTCAACCTGCAGCCGCCTTCTCAAGTTCCTGAATTCCAGCACTAAGTAACCCATTAACGCCCCCACACTCCAGGCTTCCTGTGTCCAGAGCTAGTCAGACCCGGATGAAGACAGCAGAGCTGAATGATGAGGGATCCACCTTCTCTTTCACTCCTGTCCCTAAATCCATGGACAGGTGACACCCAGTCCACATGACCCTGCTCCTTGAGACATGCTTTCACATCCTTTTATTTTAATACGGTGACCTTGGCCTCTAGGTCCCATAAGAGATGCCCAAACCTAGGCTTCCTGTCCTCCCATCGATGTCATTTCCATAAAAATCCACTGGAAACATTTTTTTTTTCTGATTTAGCACCAGGAAAGTCGTGTGGCTTCCCCTGCAGCACAGGAGTGCCTCCTTTCTGGCGGCCAGCTGTTTTTGCCTTTGAAGCCCAGACAAAAATCAAGTGCTCCAGCCTGGCAGCCTGGCTTTTGGTCCAGGTGTCTCCCCTTCAATACTATTTGCTGTTTGTCTCCTGTCTCTGCCTCCGTGGCTCATCATAGGACTTTATCCCAGTCATGGGACATCACAGGTCCCCCATCATCTTGGGTCCTGGAGCCAGTAAGCAGAGAGATGGAAAAGGTCAGGGAGAAGGTGGAGCAGGAAGGGGAGGATGGCAGGCCCGACAGCCCTCTGTGGATATATGAGGGCTGTTTGGGGGCCAGCTGTCCAGCTCAGCCCAACAGCTGCAGAGCAGCAGGCCCAGGAGAAAGCTGACCCGGCTGTGGCCCCTCCCTGAACCCACCTGCCTTGACAGAGGGTAGAGCCCCAGTCCGCGGGTGCCTTCCTACTGGCCAGGTTGGGGGCAGGTTGGCTGAGAGTAGGTGCCCTCTCTCGTGGGGCTTCCACTCTCTGGCACCCCCCTCCTTAGCCCCATCATTACCTGGCCTGGGACTGGCTGGATACACATTCGCCTAAGTCCCCAGTACCCTCTGTTGGGACACCAGGGTCTCTGCAAGTCCCCAACTCGCGTCACAGGGCAAGTGGATTTGGCTGTTCCAGATCCATGGGGGGCCCAGGGAATTGAGATGTGCAGGAACCTCAGTCACTTTCAGACTCCAAGGGCCTTCACTAACCCCGCGGTGGGGAAGCTCCAGATTCCATGGAGTACCAAGTCTTCCTGTAGACCACACAATGCAGACGAAGCCACGAGTTTGAGAGACATCTTCTTTTTGAGAGTCAGAATCTCGCTCAGTCACTCAGGCTGGAGTGCAGCAGTGTAACCGTGGCTCACTGTGATCTTGAACTCCCGGGCTCAAACGATCTTCCTGCTTCAGCTTCCCAAGCAGCTAGGAGTGCAGTCCTGTGCCACAATGCCCATTAAATTTTATTCATTTATTCTTAGACACAGGGTCTCGCTATATTGCCCAGGCTGATTTCCAACTCCTGGTCTCAGAAAGAGCTGCTTTGAGTCCTGAGGAGGGAGACCATTCCACTGGCAGGGCCGAGTCAGAGTTTTTAGAAGTTGAAGACCTCTTCGAAATAACGATTAGGGAGGTTCAAAAGTCATAGGAAGTGCTTTAAATATTAAATGAAAAATTTAAGATGTTAATTTGAATTTCTATCCTTGTAGATGGTATTGCTACAGAATCAAAGGAGAGAAAGGGAAATACAGCAACATTTAAAACGTGGCTGTAAAAGCATCGGTGATGAAACTGAGTGGTCTAAAATCTCATCTCCAGGTGCTCTGTGTTTTCAGGGCCTGGACAGTGTGCGTGCATAACTTTCATACACAGGAGAAAATCATCAGCCAAAACGGAGACACGAGAGGCTGGGGCAGGATTCAGAAACAGAGAACAGGCAGTGGGATCCGCCAGGGCGAGGCATTCCCGCAGGCTGCAGGCGACTGACGGAGAGGCAGGAATGGGCCAGCCTCACACCCAAACTTGCACTGTCGCTGGCCCCGGCAAGTGCTGGTGTGGCTCCTGAAGTTCCTCAGAACCTCATTCAGAATAGGTTCGGCCAGGTGCGGTGGCTCACAGCTGTAATCCCAGCACTTTGGAAGGCCAGAGCGGAAGGATCTCTTGAGCCCACGAGTTCAAGACCAGCCTGAGCAACACGGCGAGACCCCACCTCAACACCAAAAATTAGCCAAATGTGGCAGCGTGTGCCTGTGGTCCCAGCTACATGGGAGGTCAAAACTGCAGGAAGGCCTGGTGGCTCCACCGCACTCTAGCCTGTCCATTCGTCCATACATAAATAACCAGAATCACCTTAGTAACAAAATAAAGGCAAAATGGAAAATAACGGGCAATAAGGCTTTAAAAGAATGTGTTTTTTTAAAGAAAACTTGAACATCTATACATGACATTTTCTCCCTCAATTACAACAGGGAGCATCTGAGTTCATTTCACATAAACAAAGAAGCATGCATTATCTCTCAGATGCTATTTGAGAAATTATTCTAAGAGATTGTTTTGAATATAGAGAGCATGTGGCAACTGAATCAGCTCTTAACACAGGACGTAAACTCTGGCGCCTCTCCGTCTGGGCTCAGTCCCTCCCTGCTTGAGCGCTGACCTCAGCCATAGCCCGGTGTGTGGCCTTGGCCAGTGCCCCAGCTTCCTTGCCTCCATCATGGACGATGGTCCTATCTCAGGCTGCAGAGGGACCACTGAGTTGTTACGTGCAAAACATGCCGGCCTGTGCGTGGACAGATGCAACCCTGCCTGCGATCACCGTCCTGAGATTCCACTGCTCAGCTAGCTTGCCATTTAGTCAAGGTTAATTTTCGAAACACACAAAAAATGGAAAAATACAATACACAGCAAACATCCATGTTCTCACCAGAATTAACTGTGAGCACTTGGCCATGCCTGCTTTTGCTTTTGTTAAACTTAGTAAACGGTGACTGCTGTGTTGACGTTCCTTCTGTGGCTGCAAAGAGTCTCATCTCCCTCTCCCGCACCCACCTCAGGAGGCCACCACCATACGTCCTTCCAGCCTGTATAAAATAGCTTCACTACAATGCTTTTCTGTCCTGGGTTACAAACCCTGGACAGGAGCCTGATGGGGATCACATGCTGCTCTATGGAGCTCCTTGAGGCAAAGAAGTTGGGGGGGTCCATGTACCCCACACAGGACAGCAGTCAGCCCTGGGCCACCGAATCATGGAGGGTGACTCCAGACACCTCCAGGTGTGGCAGCTTGAACCACCAGGGTGATCTCTGGAGAATGTAGCCATGGGAGCTGGGAATACCAACCACAGTCCTCCACACCCAGAAGCATCCCCGTGAATTTACTGCCCCAAATGACACAGCCAGGACAAGTGAGGTGCAAGCCGCATTTCACGCCCAGATCAGCTTTGAGAAGGCTGCCCCAGCCTGCGTCGGCCCCATGGTATCCTTGAGGTTACGCGGCTGAATCTTTCGACCCACTGACTTTGTCATCATAGACTTTCACTGTACCTGTCTAATCGCAAACATAAGCTGCCTATTCTAATATCAGGAGCTATTTTAATAAAAATGCAGGATTAAAGTAAGAGCTTAGACCAGGACACAAGTGAATAAGACGGGTGGCCAACTCATCCCTGTTGCTCTTTTGTGGGCCTCAGTACCCTTGAAGATAAATGACACTGTTCATAGAGCATTTGAAAATTCTTGCATTCACTCTGAAGAGGAAAACAATATGCATGGTCTAAGAATGTTTTCCATACGCTACTAACTCTAGTCGAATATTGGTGGAGATCATTCCTACAGTAAACCTTTATAGCCAAGAGGAATACCAAGTCGGGGTGCAGTCTTGCACGTTTCTGTGAATTGTGTATACAGAGGAAATACTGGCAGGCAGTGACAAAATGTTGGGTTTTGTAACTGATGGAAAGCTTGAAAAAACATAAATAATACTTCAGCTGCTGCAGCATTTTTTTAAGCTGCTAAAACAAAACGGTTATTCATGAAGGTTTTCGGGACCACAGAGTCAGACCCCCTGGTTCTTGCCTCTGCCTCTGTGATGGTGTTTTCCAGAACAAGGCCCCAGGCGTGTGAGGCCCTCACAGGAATATTTCCACCTGTGTCAGGAGCTTGCTGTTGGGCGTGAGACTCGAGGGGATGAATGGCTGGGACTCGGCGCAGTTTGGGAGTAGCACAGCAGCTGAGAGGGCTCCTCGAAAGTCAGGACTTTGGGACAAAAGGCCCAGAGTGCATACGTCGATTACTACAGATGCCAGCGAAACCGCGTCTTAAGTGGAACCATCTGGAAGGACAAGGAAGCTTTGTCAGAGTCTCCTTCCACTCTGTTGCCAGGAGGCTGGCCCAGCACCAACTCAAGGAGAAACTGCAGGTCCCTGGGAGAGTAGGGGTAGGCCCCTTAGGGACCACCCTGGGATGGGGGGATTCTTAAGTGGGAGCGTGACTATCTGCACCCAAGTGGAAAACACAAGAGCAAGCGTGAGCCCTCCCTCCAAATGCCACCATGGGTCACGGGCCAGCGTGCTTTTTGTTTTTAATTTTATTGTGGCAGGAACACTTGCCATGAGATGTGCCCTCCTAGCAGAGTTTTAAGTATATAACATGGCCTTGTTACCTACAGGCACAGTGCTATTCGCAGATCTGGAGAACCTATGCATCTGCCATAACTGAAATTTTATACCGACTGATTTGTAACTGCCCGTTTTCCCCTCCCTCCAGCCCCTGGCAAGCATCATTCTATTCTGCGCTTCTCTGAGCTCAGAGTTTCCAGGTTCCACATAGAAGCGAATCACGCAGCATGCGTTTTCCTGTGTCTGGCTTGTTTCACTTCACATCATGTCCTCCGGCTTTGTCCATGTTGTCACATAGGACAGGGTTTCCTCCTTTTTAAAGACTGAATAATATTCCCTCATACGCATATGTCACATTCTCCTCATCCACTGCCTTTGAGTGGGCATGCAGGTTGTTTGCACATCCAGGCTATTGTGAAAAGTGCCACAGTGAACACAGGAGTTCTAATACCTCTTTGAGATCTCATTATAATTCTTTTGGATACATACTCAGAAGTGGGACTGCTGGATCATATGGTAGGGCTATTTCAGGTTTCTGAGGAACTTCCACACTGTTTGCTGTAGTGGCGGCACCATTTTGCATTCCTACCAACAGTGTTCGCAGCTTCCAATTCTTCACATTCTCACCAACACTTGTCTTTTGTTTTTTAAAATAAGTATGAGGTGGTATCTCACTGTGATTTTGATTTGCAATGCCCTGATGAGTAGTGACATTGTGCATCTTTTCATCTATCTGTTAAAAGCATCCCAATTTCTAATTTCAAAATACCTTGCAAAGCTACAGTAATAAAAAACAGTACAGTACTAATGTAAAGACTGATCTGCAGACCAATGGAATAGAGTCAAGAAATAAATCCATCCATATATGGTCAACTGCTCTTCAATAAGGGTGCCAAGGATATGAAATGGGTGAAAACAGTCTCTTCAACAAATGGTGTTGGGAAAACTGGATATGCACATGCAAAAGAATGAAATTGAACCCTCGTCTTACACTATACAAAAAAAAGCGACTCAAAATGGATTAAAGATGTCCATGTAAGTCCTAAAACTATAAAACTCCCAGATTCCACCAAGTGGGCTAATGTTTAGCAAACAAACAAAAACTCCTAGAAAAAAAAAAGAGAGAGAGAGAAAGCTTCATGGCATTGGAATTAATTTCATGGATATTACCCCAAATGCACAGGGAACAAAAGCAAAAATAGACAAGTGGGATTTCATCAAACTGAAAAGCTTCTTTACAGCAAAGGAAACAAGTAAAGAGGCAATCTACAGAATGGGAGAACATATTTGCAAACCACATATCTGATAAAGGGTTAATTTCCAAAATGTATAAGGAATTCACACAACTCAAAAGCAAAAAAAGTAATAGTCCAATTTAAAAATGGGCTTTGGACATTTCTCAAACGACATAGGAATGGCCGTGGGTCATTTTTGATCAACAACTTGTAGTGATTGGCCAACGCATTTATAGACTCCTGAGATTTAATTTCTTCCGCTGATTCAAATTAATTATTAAAAGGCTTGTCAAGAATGTTTGAAAGAATTAAGAATTGTGGATCATCACTGAACTGGCTTCCTGAAATGTGAATAAATGGGCCTTACCTGGCTGGGCACAGTGGCTCAAACATGTAATCCCAGCACTTCGGGAAGCCGAGGTAGGCAGATCACTAGGTCAGGAGTTTGAGACCAGCTTGGCCAACATGGTGAAACCCCGTCTCTACTAAAAATACAAAAAAATTAGCCAGGCGTGGTGGTGCATGCCTGTAGTCCCAGCTGCTCAGGAGGCTGAGGCAGAATTGCTTGAACTTGGAAGGCACAGGTTGCAGTGAGCCGAGATCACACCACTGTACTCCAGCCTGGGTGACAGAGCAAGACTCTGTCTTGGAAAGAAAAAAAAAAATGGGAAGAGTGATGAAATAGATCATTTTAACTGAAAAATGCATTGGTGGCTGATGATTGTTAACTTTTTAAATAACTTTACTCTTTTTAATAATGATCACTGAATAAATGAGTAAATGCAATTTAAATTTTTGTGTAATGATTTTCACGTAAGCAAATTTAGATGTCAGAAATCTTGTTTGTCCTGATTAAGGACTAACAACATCACCATGTATTTAGTAAATGTGCAGTTAACCCTTACTGACCCTAGCAAGCCGCTGGTGGTCTTTGGGTTCATCCCCAGAGGGAAGTGCCGCCCCTCATGGCTCCGAGCTCCAGTGGCCTCTGCTGTACTGGAAGATTAGGGGTGGGAGTGCGTCATGAGTAGGACGAGGGCAGCACCCCCGAGAGCCACTGCATGCACAGGGCTCAGCAGCAAGGGCCACCCTGAGCAGGCATTCAGAGTGAACACCCCAGGACCTTCACGTGGGTGCCTGAAAACTCGTACTTGGCTTGTCTGTAGTGAGAAATGAGGAAAAGAAACAATGTCATTTTACAGAGACAAGGAAGGGCTAAGCCATTGAGAGTTTTTATTTTTATTTATTTTTTATACAGAGTCTCACTGTGTCACCCAGGCTGGAGTGCAGTGGCGTGATCATGGCTCACTGCAGCCTCAATCTCCTGGGCTCCAGTGACTGTCCTACTTCAGTCTCACTGCTAGCTGAAACTACAGGCATGCATCATCACCATGCCCGGCTATTCTTTTTTTTTTTTTTTTTTTTTGGTATATTTTGTAGAGATGGGGTTTCACCGTGTTGCCCAGGCTGGTCTTCAAATCCTGTGCTCACGTGATCCTCCCTCCTCAGCCTCCCAAAGTGCTGGGATTACAGGCGTCAGTCACCACATCCAGCTGTTTTAAATTTTTCGTGGTGTTAAGATATAGATGGCATAAAATGCACGATTTAAACCATTTGGAAGTGTCTGGTTCAGCAGCATTAAGTGCTTTTACACTGGGTTGTACAATCATCATCACCTTCCCCATCTGCAACTCAGTGCCCATTAACTCCCTGCTGCCCCCTCTGGGCCCTTCCAAATTTACACCAGGACCACCCTGTCTTCCCGCCAAGCTGCTAAATACTTGACTGTGACCATGGAAACCAAGCCCAGGAAATCCTCACCAAACACTCTTACATATTGGTAAGTAACTGGAGAGCCAGAAGTTTCTGAAGGTCCTCAAAAAACTGCATAAAAATCATGACTCCTAGCTAAGAGGCAGTGGGTGGAGAAAACAAGGTCTGAGACAGCCTCTCCAAAAGGCCTGTGGTTCTGGGGGGCAGGGGGCTTCACAACAGGGTCAGCATGTAAATGGTAGAGTGCTGGCTTGAATTCCTTTGCCCCTGTGGCCCTGGGCGCTGGACTAGCAGGTTCTGAGGCCTGTGCAAGTGCATGCAGTAACAGTGGCTACTACCATCATGGTCCATTCCAAAAGCCTCAAATACAGAACTGTGTCACCGACTTCTCAATGAGTGATGACACGGGTATGTTGTTATTTTCATTTCACAGATGAGGAAACAGAGTTAGTAAATGGCAAAGAAGCCCCAGGCAGGCAACCTTCCCAGGCCCCCGGATGTCATCACTTAGGCAGTGGTACCAAGGTGAAGGTGAGGGTCTCCCTAGACTGGAAAGGTAAACTCTTCAAATTATTCCCCAGAATGCTTTCCACTCTGCAGCCAGAGAATCGCCTGCACCTCCGCAAAAGACCGCATGTTACCATATCCTGAATGACGCAGGCAGACAATGTGCCGTACCAGTTCTGATGTTCACAGCGTGGCCTGTGGCATCTCCTGGGAGCTTATTCAAAATGCAGAATCCCGGGCCTTGCCCCAGACTTAGAATCTGTATTTTAACCAGACACCCACCCCCACTCTGCCACCCCACGACCCATGTGCAGTTCTAGGGGTGAGGGTCTGGAGGAGGCAGATGCTGGAGTGCAGGAGGCCAGGCCTGACCCCAGCATCTGACCATGGACACGTGACGCAGCCTCCTCGAGCCTCTCTTCTTATTAGTACAATGAAGGTACTTCTTCTCTCGAGTTTTGGGGATTAAACACGATCATGTAAGTCAAGTACTCAGCATGGTGTCTGACATACAGTGTGCTCAGGAAAGATGGGCTTCCTTCCTTTGCATTTGGGGAAAATGCACTAGGACATTTTAAACAGCAATTTTTTCAGGAATGATCTGGTATAACAGTTATAAACAGAAACTGTAATTGAACAAAGATTACCTGGGATGAACTGAAAGTGCAGGACCTATACTAACGAAATGGGAAAGTGTTTATCAGAGCAAAACGTACCATGTATGTGAATAAGTCTCAATACGGTAAAGCTACCCCTTACCCTACAATTAATCAATAATCAGCACACACCCATCAACACTTTATGCGGGGTATTTTTGTGAGATCTGACAAAATGATCCTAAAGCTGATCTACCCATGCAGGAGCACTAGACTTGGGCAGACATGTATTCACTCTTCGGCATGTGTCATATTTTAATAAAAAGGCCACCTCCACACACGCACAGTGTTATGGGCACCGGATGAGAAAGATCAAATCACAGAGAAGCAAGTACAGAAACTGTCCCATGTATGATAAAAATGGAACAGAGAGTCAATGGAAATATGTGGTTAGAATAACTGGTTAATATCTGGGAAAAAAATAGTTAGATGTATCACCCTTTACCCTTCAGAAAGTTGTAGCTAAAGTTTTAAATGTCAGAACTGTGCAAAAATGTAGATGTGTAAGTTACAATCAACTCATGTAATGTACATGACCTTGGGGAAAGGAAGGCCTTTCTTGAATGATTATAAGGCTAGAAGCCAGCAAAAAAGAGGCTGACAGATATGACAGAGAAAATTTGAGTGGCAAATGGTATATAAACATCATTGAAAAGAAAGTGAAAAATAATAAACTGGGAAAAATATTTCCAACATGAGAGAAAAACAGACTCAAAGGCCTTAATATATAAAGAAGTCTTAAAAATAAGAAGACACATGCTCCAGTAGAAAACTGGGCAAAGGTGGGAAGTTTTAAAGAGACACACATGGCCAGTGCGCACCTCCGAAAAGCAGTGTGTGGATGCAAATGAACACTGCAAGTAGCGAAGATCACACTGGCATCCATCAAAAGAGGATCCCTGCCAAAAAATCAAAATGGAATCTGCTTACGCTTCTACCAATTCATCACCTACCAATTTATAGGAAACACAGGTCAGAGGAGCAGGTAAAACCTCAGGGAGATATAATTAGCAAAATCAGCACAAACTCTACTATCCAGTTTCTGGAGGGGAAGAGAGGGAGGGAACACCCTTGCATAGAGAGACTTAGGAACCCATCAGCTTGTCATAGTGTGTGGCCTTGATGCGGATCCCAATTCAAGTGAGTTGCAAAACACAAAACAAAACAAAAACAATCATTATGAAATTGATGAAGCATGTACAAATTTGACCAAAAGGTAGGTATTTCATGACACAAGGAATTACTGTAAATTTTGTGTTAAGAGTGACAATCGTATTGCGGTTTTGGTTTTCAAAAGTCTCTTTGGGAGAAACATTGAAAAAAAAGCACAGCTGCAGCCATATTCTGTCTGGTATTTGCATCCAACAGAGGGACCAAGTGGGAACAGGCAGGCAGGGCTTGCAGTGGCCAAGCGTCACTGGAGCTGGATGAGAGCTGATGAGGCTCCACGTCCTGTTTGTTTAACCTGCTTACTTTTGTGCATGCAAAATGCTCCATGTTAAAAAAAAAATGGCTCTGCCAATGTTGGTGCAGAGGGATGGGACATGGGCTCTTGATACCTTTCCAGAGGACAGAAAACCAGAAGGTGCCCTCTGATCCAGCAGCGCAACTTCTAGAATGTTCTTATGAATATAAGCAAAACTTTACAAAATATAAGGATGTTTAGACAGCAACTTCCATAATAGGAAGCAGATAGATAGAACCTACACACTCATTATGAAGGAACTGGGTAAATGTGACGTTTCCATTTAATGGTATACTGTGTAACAGTAATACTTAAAATGGTAATCTAATACATATTGACATGAAAAGATGTACATGGTGTTAATATTAGAAGTGTATGCTAGGCTGCGCGCAGTGGCTCACACCTGTAATCCCAGCTCTGTGAGAGGCCAAGGTGGGCAGACGGCTTGAGCTTAGAGGTTCGAGACCAGCCTGGGCAACGTGGTGAAGCCCTACCTCTACGAAAAATACAAAACTTAGCTGGGCGTGGTGGTGCACACCTGTGGTCCCAGCTACTCAGGAGGCTGAGGAGGTACTCACCTGGGCCCGGGAAGTCAAGGCTGCAGTGAGCCATGACTGCACCATTACACTCCAGCCTGGGAAACAGGAGTGAGACCTTGTCTCAAAATAAAATATAATTTTTAAAACTATAAGCTCATGAGCATATATTCACATAGAAACAATTTTGAAAGGACACACATCAAAATGCTAACGTGAGTTACTTTTGAGTAATGGGATTATGGATGACTTATTTTCATTTTTGTCTAAAATGTATAAAGTTTTTTCTTTAATAAGTATGGATTTCAAGTATACTTTTTTATTGTTTAAAAAACAAATTTGGAAATAACCTATATTTTAAAAGGAAAAACATTTCAAATGATGTTAATGTATCTTTGTTGGCCACTTGCCATGCTTCTGAATGACCTGAAATGAGTTTCATAAGTTTCTGGCTTAGAAGCCATAATTATAAACTTACTTTGTGAAATTATTAAAGGTCTGTTTTGACATTTTTAGCCCCCATATCCTCCCAAAAGCAATAGTAGATTATAATTAAAGAACAAATTGAAAATGTATCTAATGGAAATACACACACATCAATGCCCAGTCTGTTTCCCCAGGGTGTAAGAAAATGTCTTTTTTCTCCTCTTTTGACAAGAATACAACGATGAAGCACTTTAAAGGGATAATCCCATTTCACGCTCGTCACGGGTACATCAAGACCCACTTTAGGGAAATCTATGCAGGTTTTGCCTATTAGCTAATCTGTTTTGGTACCTGTGGTGCTGACAAATTAATTTGGCAGGGAGAAACCCTTCTGCATGGGGCAAGCTCTTCCAGGTAATCCCAGCATGAGGCGGGTTGGGCTGGAGAGCAGAGGCCGTCCTGTGGCCAGGGATGACTCTGGAGCCAGGGCGGCAGGGCTGAAGGCCAGCTTGGACGCCAGGGCAGCTGTGACAGCAAGTCAGCGGGTGGGTGGGGGGCGGCTGCCAGAGGTCAACCAGGCCATAGACAGGACCTCTGTCCACAAAGGCCAGACTAGGCTGGGACTGAGGTGTGTGGACCACACTGAGGAAAGTCTGAAATTTCTGAGCCTTCTATATTTCATGGCCTGCACTAAAATGGTTGAAAACACGAAGAAACTGTTGCCATCCCCCATTTCAGGTACCCAGTGACAAGCTCCTCCATTCCCTTCACAGTTCAGGAACTCCAGCACCTGGATAAAGCTGCTGCTTCTCCACTGTGACGGTTAATATCGAGTGTCAACTTGATTAAAGGATGCCAAGTATTGTTCCTGGGCGTGTCTGTGAGGGTGTTGCCAAAGGAGATAAACCTTTGAGTCAGTGGACTGGGAGAGGCGGACCCACCCTCAGTCTGGGTGAATACCATCTAATCAGCTGCCAGCTCAGCCAGAATAAAGCAGGCAGAAGAACATGGAAAGACTGGACTGGCTAAGTCTTCCGGCCTCCATCTTTCTCCCATGTCAGATGCTTCTTGCCCTCCAACTTCGGACTCCACGTTCTTCAGCTTTTGGACTCTTGAACTTAACACCAGTGCTTTGCCAGGGGCTCTTGGGCCCTTGGCCACAGACAGAAGCCACACTGTCGGCTTCTCTCCCGCTGCGGTTTTGGGACTGACCGGCTTTCTTGCTCCTCAGCTTGCAGATGGCCTATTGTGGGACCTCACCGTGTGATCGTGTGAGTCTTGAACTCCTGACCTCAGGTGATCTGCCCGCCTTGGCCTCCAAAGTACTTGGATTACAGGCATGAGCCGCCACGCCCGGCCTGCAATCGTGTGAGTCAATCCTCCTTAATAAACTCCCCTTCATATTCACATCTATCCTATTCTGTCCCTCTAGAGAACCCATTTACACCCACATTCCGGCCAGCTGCACCTCATCCCTTTCGTCCTTGTCACCTGGTCATCATGTTTCGCGGGCTTTGCTTTTCCAGAGCAGAAAGGCTGCTTTGGGCTGGAGAGGCACTGGGAGGGAAGGTGCTGACAGAGGAGTCGCACTGTGGGCTAAGGACAAACCCGAGGGTGACCTCCCACCACACAGATGGGAACTGGAGGCTCCAATCAGCCCAAGGACTCATCAAGGACACGTGGAGAAGGTCGGCGGAGATGAGACGGAAATTCACGTCTGTCTGTCCGACTCTCAAGTGGGGGCATTTTCCGTGGGGCAGGAGGATGCCCGGGAACTGTTCTCTACCAAAAGCCAGCTTCGTATAAACAGCGCGAGGGACACACGCCACTTCTGCTACAAAACACCAGCAGACACCTCATGGACACCTGCTCTCTCCATAAACAAGGGTGAGAAGGAAGAGTGTTCACACACATAAAATGAACGTGCTGTGAAACTAAGTTTTTTTCCCCATAAAAATTAAGATGTGTATCTCATTTTGAAAAGAGAAGAATAAACTAAAGCTCTTCAGAGAAACCTTTTTTTTTTTTGAGACAGAGTCTCACTCTTTTGCCCAGGCTGGAGTGCTATGGTGTGGTCTTGGCTCACTGCAACCTCTGCCTCCCAGGTTCAAGCGATTCTCTTGCCTCAGCCTCCTGAGTAGCTGGGATTACAGGTACCGGTCACCAAGCCCAGCTAATTTTTATATTTTAGTAGAGACGAGGTTTCACCATGTTGGCCAGGCTGGTCTCGAACTCCTGACCTCATGATCCACCCGCCTCGGCCTCCCAAAGTGGTAGGATTACAGGCGTGAGCCACCGCGCCCAGCCACAGAAATCTTTTTTAAGGTCACAAATGCCAACACCTCCTCCCTCCCTCCCGGCTGTGGCTGTCTGGCACGGACTGACATTTTCGAATCTAATCACAGCTCTGGGATCTCACCCAGGTTAATGGAGACGTGTCCTGTAATGCTGGATAATCCATATCCCAGGTGGCTCTTACCAGCCTCCTTTCAACACCTTGTCTTCCTCTGCTCCAGCTTTCCCATGTGGAACTCTCCCCATGACCCAATGCCACGGTTATTTATAGAGTGGACTCTTTCCAAATCAGTACCGAGGACGGTCCCTGGAGGGAACACCATCCCTGCAGATAACATGATGCAGACAGGAGCTTACAAACAGGACATCTCAGGAAGCTTCAAACCCAGAGAAAAGAATGCCAGCCTCACTGTCAGACAATACATTGAAAACCCACGAGAAAATCAGTAATTTCCACTTTAATATAAAAGGGATCCTGTCGCTGGTAACTTCAGTTGGGGAATAGACTGGACGTTAGCATTTAGTAAAATTCACTTCCAGATTAGAACATTTTAAATATAAAAATAAGTCTCTCGATGAAAGAGTACGTAAGCAGCGCTGGGTACACTGGCAAAACAATGAAAAATCACAATGGCAGGGCTGCATCTGGGTGGCCTCCACAGGCCACGAGTGCCCACGCTCACAGGAAGTTTGATACAAGACTTTTTGACTTGTAAATAATGCAACTGATCCCCCTCTCAAGCAAGAACATTCGAGAGGAGGCTGCAGTCCGTAGTAATGAGTTGGGTGCTCTTCTGAAGTGACCTGGATTCCTGGTTCTCCTGCAGAGGACAGTGGGTTCAGCAGAATGAGAGGACACACAAACCTGCCCCACCTGCAGAGGGCCTCAGCTGCTATCTGAACAGGCAGGTGCGCAAACCCATCTGTAGGAGATTCCCATTTGCTGCAACATGAAGGGTTTGGAACCGAAGCTGGAATCTTCTTTTTTCCAGCTTGCATCTCCTAATGATTCTTGGTATGGTTAAAATGTCCCTACAAAGACAAAACAGCACATGGCAGGAATGAGTTTACCTTGGCCACATTAATGCACCTGAGATATCTGTCTAATTTCTGAGATATCTGTCTATAGATATATTAATATATATTTCTGAGATATCTGTCTATAGATATATTAATATATATTATATCATAATTAAGATGTTTAAAGCATTTCCAGTAGTGCCTGGTACATAGAACGTTTTTAATAAATGTTACTTCCCTTCTTTCCTATAGTACTATGGGAATAACAAGAGAATAAAAATAATATTCATATATTCGTGAAATAAATTTTTAAAAAATGTCTAAATATTGAATCAAGAGTCAACACAAAAGCAACACAAAAGTGGCTCCTCTTACCAGGGACGTCTGGGAGTAACAGAGGCTCATGGCAATCCCCGCCAGGGCCCCTCCAACCCCCACCCATCTCCTGGAGCAGGCCTCTTGTCCCCTCACCTTCACCCGCAGAAGTAACTGGGAGAACCAGATGGCTGGGGACAGACAGTTGGCCAGACACTGCACCACTGTACAATGAGAGGCTCGTCGGCGTCTAGGAATCTCTGTCACACTTGGCCACATCTCCTGGCACACAGCAGTGTGGCTCCCTGGCCCACAGGCAGAGACAGGCACGGCCTCCCTGTCCTGCAAGGACTCCACCCTCGTGGTAATGGGCTACTAGGCTGGCTGCAGCCCAGGAAGGGTGGGGTAGGCTGGGTGCTGGGAGAACAAAGCAGTCTGGTCCTCAATGACGTCCCTGCTTCCTGGAAGACAGGGACTGCCCTGAGCCACGGGGACCAGACAGGAGAGACTCCAGCCCTGCCTGGAGGTACCATCAGACAGCAGAGTACTGAAGTGACACTGATGGCTCCTTCACCAATCATAACGAAATGCTACAGGAGACAGGGAAGACGGCACGTGACCCTGCCTCGTGAGGAGGCTGAAGAAGGCTTCACACAAGGAGAAGTACTCGGGTGGACCACAAAGGAGCAAGAGAATCTCTGGAGGTGGGAGGGTGTATCCCAAGCAGTAAGAACGAGGTTAGATTGTGCCAGGACCAGAGAGGCTGTCTGTGGCGACTGGAGCGGGGCTTGTGGCACACATGGCAGGGATGGGAGCAGCTGTCCGGGGGGTCAGGCAGCACTGGGATGTGAGGGGCCTGGATGCCAGGGTGAATACAGGTGCTGTATTTATTCAACAGGCCCGTGCTTCCCAGAATATCTGGGAATCACACGTGTAGCAGGTATCCCTTTACAAAAGGACATTTTTGAAACAAGTTTCTTCATGCATTTCTCAAGGTCTTTCACAGTCTAATGGACATCAAATCTCTGAAAGGTAGGGGAAAGTACGTAGCATTTCCTGAACTTCTTTGGACAGGAACCTGTTCTGTTGGGAGACTGAGTGCAGGAACCCAGCTGGCGAATCGTGGCTCTGGGCCATGCACTGAAGGCACAGTCAGCAGAAGCCTGGGAGGCTCACTTGGAGGTTTCTTAGGGTGTGCGGGGCCCAAGACAGGGGGCTCTTAGGGGAGAGACGGGGGATTGCAGGGAAATGCTATTTAATTCACTTCATCATCACCAACCACACAACTCAAAAAACACAGTTTTTTTTTTTAAAAGCTATTCACTGAGGCATCTTATTCCTGATGCAACCTTCTCTGCCCTGTTCAAAGAGGGGTATATCTGGAAGACATGTTTGAGACGAAATGGATAAAACTTGGGGACAAAGACAGAGCCACATCAATTTGAAGACTGAGACCCATAATCTTTTTTTTGGACCAGGTCTGGCTCTGTCACCCAGGCTGGATTGCAGTGTCTCAATCATGGGTCATTGCCGCCTCAGCCTCCTGGGCTCAAGGGATCCTCCTACCGCAGCCTCCTGAGTAGCTGGGACTACAGGTGCCTGCCGTCACACCTGGCTAATTTTTGTATTTTGTTCATTTGTTTGTTTTTGTAGACTCAAAGTTTCATCATGTTGTCCAGGCTGGTCTAGAACTCCTGGCCTCAGGATCCACCGGCCTCAGCCTTCTAAAGTGTTGGGATTATAGAAGCCAGCCAATGCAGTTGGCCAAGACCTAGAATCTTAGACACAAAGGAGCCTTTAGAAATCGCTCGTTTAAACCTTTTGCCCCTGGTGTGATCTCAAGCCCCCACATCGTCCTACTCTCTCTTCTCGACACAACCCAGTTTGTCTCTGTCTCTCTCAAAGCAAGCAGCCCCCAGTGACATCCAAAGAGAAGCCTGCTACTGACCCCAATCTAGACAACGGCTGGGCCAGTGGGACCTCAGGTCCTCAGACTCTGGGACTCACAGATGGTGCTCACCAGCCACCAGAGGCAGGTCTGAAGAGGAGCGTCAGGGTCACTGCATCTCAACTGTGGGTCTTACTGTGGACAATTAAAATGCCTTGCCTCCTGTTTGGTCAGGCTTGAAAAGTGATTTGATAAGCAATAATGAGAAAACCCTTTTTCCACTTTTGGTAAAACACAATTCCAAGGAGCAGGAGAATGAAATTTGTGAAGAGGAAGTTTTTATTTGCTTCTAACCCTGGGATGAAAAGGGCCCGGGGCCAGCTGTTCCTGGCTGCCCCTGCTGCCCAGCGCCTTCTCCTCTGCACGCTCACGGCACACGTATGCAGCCTCAGCCCTTCGTTCATCTCTCATAGCAACGACTTCTTTGCAGGGCTTGCCACCACTCATGAACTCCCTCAAAACTTCCCCCTTTCCTTTTTGGAAGCCTTCCTCACTGGGCTTTCCATGACCTGTCTGTGGGGCCGGCAAAGACAGCAGGGCCAACAGGGACACACCTTACTCCATCTGGGACCATCATGTTAAACACCCAGACTGATGCCTTCACCTCCGGTACATCTAGCTGCAAGGTGTCTCTGTAGCCTGGGGGAGGAGAGAACTGCGCCCCGCATCCCCTCCCCTTTTGCTGAAGCCATTTTTCCCTAACAGGCAGAGCCCTGGCTGTGGTAGCTCTCCGCTTCTCCATAGTACCTGTGTGACAGAATGACAGCAGCCCTCTGTGGATTAAAGATGTTGATGGTTCCTGCCATTACCATCTGCCAGAGGAGTCATTTTTTCTTCCTTCAACAGCAAATTCATCTTTACTGCCACAAAACATTGTCCCTTCTCAATAGAATTCTTCAAAGGCCTACAACAAAAGCTTGGACCTCTAAGACAATCACCCGTCTTGGCGGGTATGCATCTTTGCATGATGAAACGTCTTTATAACAGCTGCCACACCCCATGCCGATGGGCACCTGTCATGCTCTTGCCTCATCTTCCTCCCTTCCTTATGCCCCATCATCTTCCTCTCTTCCATGCACCCCACGCCGATGGCCTCATCTTCCTCCCTTCCTTACGCCCCACGCTGATGGGCATCTGTCATGCTCTTGCCTCATCTTCCTCTATTCCTTCTTGGAGGTGTCAACACTCGAAAGCGGGCATGTACCATTCTGTACCACTCACAACCCCAACAGGAAATAGATACATGGGCTAACAGGAGACCTCACAAGGGGTTATTACAAAACGGTTCTCACAGAGTTGTCCTGGGAGCCACGAGGGACAGTGCAGGGGCCAGACCCAGGCATAAAGGGCAGCAGCAGCTACCAGAACCCAGAAGGAGGATGTGCCACATGCTGCTGGCTCCTTCAGAGGAGTGGTGGCACAGCCAGGGGACATGGCCACGTACCCTGCCCTCCCTCTCCAGTCTCCTGCTGCCTGCCCCAAACCCCCTAGGGGCTGAGCCCAGGGCATCCACAGATGTAAGCCATGCAGGCTGGCCTCCTGCACAGAATGCTGGGAAAGGTGGGCAGTGGATCTGACCCGGAGGGGCAAACAACACAAGCCCAGACAGGAACTTAACAGACAGAGACTTCACCTCAGCCACTTTAAATATGGTCAAAGAACTAAAGTAGATCATGGCCAGGCACAGTGGTTCACGCCTGTAATCCCAGCTCTTTGGGAGGTCAAGGCAGGTGGATCAATTGTGGTCAGGAGTTTGGGACCAGCCTGATCAACATGGAGAAACCCTGTCTCTATTAAAAATACAAAATTAGCCGGGCGTGGTGGTGCACGCCTGTAATCCCAGCTACTTGGGTACCTGAGGCAGGAGAAAAACTTGAATCTGGGAGGCGGGGGTTGCAGTGGGCCGAGATGGCGTTATTGCACCCCAATCCGGACAACAAGAGAGAAACTCCATCTCAAAAAAAAAAAAGAAGATTGCGATTAAGAATTAACACAAAAGAGAACAATGTCTTACCAAATAGATAATTATCAATAAAGAGAGAATTTTATATATACAAACTAAACAGAAGTTCTACGGTTTAGAAGTACAAGTGAAATTAAATATTCCTTAAAGGGGCTCAACAGTGGATTTAAGCGGGCAGAAGAACGAACCAATGAACATGAAATCAATTGAGATTATCCAGTTTGAGGAACAGAGAAAAAAAAAGGTGAAGGAAAATGAACAGAGCTTCAAAGAGACCTGTCTGTGCAGCACCATCAAGTGTCCCAAGATACACATAAGCCAGAGTCTCAGAGGAAAAGGACATAGAGAAAGGGGCAGAAAGAATATTTTTAAAATAATGGCCAAAGACTTCTCAGATTTGATTTGAAAACATTAATCTATATATCTAGGAAACTCTTCCACTAGGATGAACCCAAAGGGATCCACACCTAGAAACACCGTAACAAAATGATCTAGAACTAAAGAATCTGAATGAAGACAGGGAGAAGCAACATACTACATGCAAGTGAGCCCCACTGAGAGTCAGCCGATTTCTCAACACGCGCCAAGAGAGTAAGAGGCAGCGAAAGGACATATTCCAAGTGCCAAAAGAAAGACTGGCAGTACCTGTTACTCCACTCAAAACCATGTGGCTACAGATGCCTTTCCTCGATATCCAACAAAACCAATGCCATTGACAGTATAATAATAGGGAAATTAAGACGTCCCCAGATAAACAAAAACAGAAAATCTATGGCTAGAAGACCTGCCTTACAAGAAATGCTGAAGAGGGGGCCTTCAGGATGAAATAAAGGACACTAGATAGTAACTTATATTCTCATGATACAATCACGTGAATGGAGTTTTCTTCTAATTGACTGTTAGTAAAGAAGAGTTTATCTATTTTTGTGTGTTCATCTTATATTCAACAACCTTGCTGGGTATTAGTTCTAGTGTTTATCTGTAGATTTTCTGGAATACACACACACACACACACACACACACACACATATATATATAAAATCTCTCTCTATATATACATATATATGTATATATATACACATATACATACATATATGAGATATATATATATACATATATACATAGAGATTTAGAGATATATCTTAGATTTTGAGATATAGAGATATAAATCTCTAAATTTAGAGAGATTTACAGATATATATGTATATATGTGTATATATATACATATGTGTAGATATGTGTGTATATATACACACACATATATATATATATGGAGAGAGAGAGAGATTGGGTCTCACTCTGCCACCCTGGCTGGAGTAGAGTGACATAATCATAGCTCACTGCAGCCTCCAACTACTGGGCTCAGGCAATCCCCCTGTCTCAGCCTCCCAAAGTGCTGGGATTATAATAATGAGTCACTGCTAAGCCTTGGATAGTCTATGTAGATAATTATACTATCTGGAAATAACAATTCAGGCCAGGTTCAGTGGCTCACGCCTGTAATCCCAGCACTTTGGGAGGCTAAGGTGGGCAGATCACAAGATTAGAAGATTCAAACCATCTTGGCTAACATGGTGAAACCCTATCTACTAAAAAAAAAAAAAAAAAAAAAAAAAAATTAGCTGGGCATGGTAGCACATGTCTATAATCCCAACTATTTGGGATGCTGAGGCAGGAGAATCGCTTGAACCCGGGAGGTGGAGGTTGCAATGAGCTGAGATCACACCATTACACTCCAGCCTGGGTGACAAGAGGGAAACTCCATCTCAAAAAAAAAAAAAACACACAATTTTGACTTTTCTCTTTCCAGTCCTTATGCCCTTGTTTCTTTTTTCCTTATCACACCATGCCAGCTAGGAGCCGGAACACACCAAGCAGAAGTGCTAACAGCAGCAGCATCCTCGTTGTTTTCTCTTCGACATGGATGTTTCCACTAAGTATCACATCCTTAATTTTTACCAGGAGAAAACCTTCTATTTCTGGTTTGTGGAGTTTTTGTATATCATGAATGGAATTAGCATCTGACTGCATGCTGTTTCTGCATCTAATAGGTGATCTCTTTTTTCCCTTTGATCAGACAATGTAGTCGTTTTTCTAATGTTAAATCATCCATGTGTTCTTTTATACAGGCTTGTCAAATCTGTAAAAGACCTGTGACGGTAGCTTTTTGATAACTTTCCCAGATTCTTCCATTGTTATTGATCTGATGATGTTCTCTGTCCTTGAGTTAGTTTTAGTAACTGAATTTTCTGGGGTGGGGAGAGGAACTCAGTGAGTGGCCATCCCAGCCCTAGACCTAGTGCAGCCTGTCCACACGCACACCAAGGTGCATGCCCTTAGCACTCCGAAGACGCTATTCCATGGTCTTCTGGCATCTACTGCTACTAATGAGAGATCTGTTGTCAAATTATCATCCCTTCGTGCTTAGCCAAGTCATTTCTCTAGCAGCTTTACAGATGTTTCTCTGCCTTTGATGTCCTCCAGTGTCACCAGGACATATCTACGTGTGGATACATCACGCCCAAGCTCACCATGATTCTTCAGACGTACAAAAAATGCTATAGACAACAATGTAACAAACACTCATGAAGCATCACATAACTTAGGAGATAAAACAGTACATATCATCAAAACACTGCACCCTGAGCCCTTACCCTCAGTAGAAATAACCCCCTTATTTTGAAGTTGTTTACTACGCTCAACAAAAGTTTTTATGCCTTTAGTATATCAATGTTTTCCATGCTTAAAATTATATCTAGATAGTATCATTCTATATAGATTCTTCTGTAATTTTCTTTTTTATCCATTTGATCTATTTTCACTGCTGTGTATAATATTTCATTGAGGAAATATATCACAATTCATTTATCCATTCTATTAATGAACATTTAGGTTGCTTCCGGCTTTTCTTATGCTAACAGTGCTGCAACAGACATTTTGTTGTTTTGTTTTGAGACAGAGTCTTGCTCCATTACCCAGGATGGAATGCAGTGGTAGAATCTTGGCTCACTACAACCTCTGCCTCACGGGCTCAAGTAACTGTCCTGCCTCAGCCTCCCACATAGCTGGGACAACAGGCATGCGCCACTACACCCAGCTAATGTTTTTGTTTTTAGTAGAGATGAGGTTTCACCATATTGGCCAGGCTGGTCTCAAACTCCCGAACTCAAGCGATCTGCCCGCCTCAGCCTCCCAAATACAACAAATATTTTGTATAATCTTTCTTGGGCATCTATTAGGGTATATACCTAGGACTGCAGCTTCTAGGTCACCAGAAATGCCCACCATCAACTTTACCCATTTATATGGCATCCGAGGAAGTGAACACATCTTTTCACTCTACAACCTTACACACATTTATATCACCAGACATGTTTATTTTTGCTAATTTTATGGTTTAATTTGCAAGCCCTTAAATTACTAGCAGGGTTGAACACTTACCTATATTTATTGGCTATTTTTAGTTTCCTCTTCTCTGAAATGCCAGGCCAAACAATTTGTCCATTTATTTACTGGACACTGCTTTGCATATTTATTCAAGAAACCCATCTTTCTATTTTGGGCATTGTAAATGTCTTTCCTGCAAAGACCTTTTCTTAGACAACCATGAAGGAATTCTGATATGTAGCATGTCTTAATATATGTAGTCAGATTCTATATTTTCTTTTTTTTTTTTTGAGACGGAGTTTTGCTCTCATTGCCCAGGCTGGAGTACAATGGTGCGATCTAGGCTCACCACAACCTCCGCCTCCTGGGTTCAAGCGATTCTCCTACCTCAGCCTCCCAAGTAGCTGGGACTACAGGCATGTGCCACCACACCCAGCTAATTTTGTATTTTTAGTAGAGACGGGGTTTCTCCATGTTAGTCAGACTGGTCTTGAACTCCATGTTAATCAACCTCAGGTGATCCACCCACTTCGGCCTCCCAAAGTGCTAGGAATACAGGCATGAGCCACCATGCCCGGCTGTCATATTTTATACTTTTTACTGAAAATGTTAAAAGTTTTTTTTTGTTTTTTTCATATTTAGGCTCTTATCAACTCCCACCCTGCCCCCACCTCCTAGAATTGATTTTGTGTGAGGCAGGGATCTAATTTTACCTTTCCTCATATATGGATAACTAATTGCCCTGGCACAATTTATAGGCTTATATAAATCTGATTCATAATGGCTTCAAACTGCCATATATGCATGTTTAAAGATCTCATTTTTATTTCATTAGTTAGTCTATGCTTGGGCATTGTCTTAGTGGTCACAGCTTTGTAATATATCTCGATATTTGATGGATAATTTCCCTCACTTGTTATTCTACCTCAAAATTGTTTGACCATATATGCCTTTCTTCAATTCTGGAAAATTCTCAGCCACTATCTTTTCAACTGTTCTACTCAAACATTCACTAAAGTCCTTCCTTCCAGATTTCCTAATGGGCCTTCTCATTCTTTCCTCTGTGACTACCAATTACACTTTCATACTTTCCATCTTTTTATCTCTCTTGCTACGCTTGGGAGGATTTATCCAGCTCTATCTTCTTCTAATTCACTAATTCTGTCTTTAACTGCATCTAATCTGATGACTTTTTTTAAAAAAAACTTCAATGAACATCATGAACTTTTAGTTCTTCTTAAAAAAAAAACCCTCCAGTATTTTTTTTCAAACTGTCTTCCTTTCTTATTGTGGCTCTATTTCTTTTTAATCATTTTTCAAAATGTAAAATAACTACAGTATACCTCAGAGGCATTGCAGGCTTGGTTGCAGAACACTGCAATAAAGTGAGTCACACAAATTTTTTGGTTTCCCAGAGCATATAAAAGTTTCATTTCATAATATGCTGTAGTCTGTTAAGTGTGCAACAGCATTCTGCCTAAAAAAAAGTACACACTATAATTTTAAAATACTTTATTGTTAAAAAATGCCAACACAAAAGCATGAGGTGACAATATGCTGTTGGGAAAATGGCACCAAATAGACTTGTTCAATGCAAGGTTGCCACAAATCTTCAATGTGTAAAAACCACAGTATCTTCAAAGCACGATGAAGTGAAATCCAGTAAAATGAGGTGTGCCTGTACTTTACATCAAACATTAGGTTCTTCTATTATTTCAGATTCCTGGAGACTTAGATTCTACTGCTTGCTATATTTCCTGACCCTCTTCTCACCATGGTAGCAGATTTGTTTATGTGCTTATTTTTCTATTGTGATCTTCTCCTCAGTGGGAGCTGTTTTATGTCTGGATCTCCTACACACTGGGTGGTGGAAGCATGCCTACAGGACAATTCTGCATCTGCCGCCACCCAAGGCCTTAAGAACTTCAATGGTCTGCAACTGTTTCTATGTCAGTGCTTCTACTTTTGGTTCCTATACAGTTGCGATAAAATAAACTTGGAGCCCACACCCATGCAGGGCCTGGTATTGTAATTTCCAGTCCCCTTTTAAGGTATAATCAGATCTTTAAGGCTCCAAACTTTACACAAGGATCCAAATTCTAGCTCCCACATGTCTGTAAGGCCAACATCACATCTATCTCTGGACACGAGCATTCTAGCTCCTAGCCCTGGGCGTATTCTAGGACCAAACCCAGCAAGTGCCCAGACCCAGTAATGGCCACTGAAGAGTGTGTGGGTCCCAACAGCTCCGCTTTTGTTTTCTCTCTTCGCCTGTTACATGAACAACCCTGAGTTTCTGCAGCAGGAGGGGGACACATCTGTGTTGGTTTTATCTAACATGTTTGTAGGAAGACTAAAGTGAACGTTTTTGTTTTTTTTCTTCTAGTCATCGGAAGCCCTTTAGCTCCTTCAGCACCAGAAAATGATCTAAGTAACAGTTCAATTTTTTTAAAGGTAGTGTTTCAACATCCATATTCCAGAGAAACTACTCACTGTCAGCTACTGCTAGAAGCCAAACCTGAAGATTTTGTCAGTGGTCTATTCAGACTCACCTATTCTGGAATTCTTATTTGGCTCTACTGATACAGCCAGACTCTTCTGTTGCGTAGCTCATTCCCTCACAGTGTGAGCGGATCAGCGCTGTGTCTTAGCCAAGAACTTCTCACTGTGTCTAGGATGAAGTGCACAAAAGCCCGCACTATCACTGCCACCCTTCTCAGAGGGTGTTTGAGCTTGACGCTGGACCGCCTGCGTAGGGGAGAGATGCCAGCATGCTGCCTGCAAACACACAGATCAGCCAAAAAGAGCAGAAAGCAGAGGGGGCTCCAAGCCAAGTGTTCAGGCCCCTGCCTCACAATCAACTAAAGCGCGTGGCAGGCCTGTCGCTGAGGCGCTGGAGACCTCACTTTCCTTATCGTAAATTGACGGGGTTAGACCAATGAACTCCAGGATCCTTGACAAACCTTGGGGGAGAAGTACATGGAGCACAACTTGATTCTACTGGAATAAACAATGAAGTTCCCACTGGTCCTCCGTGACTGTGTTTTCTTCTCTCACGACAGAGGAAGGATGAACTGACAAGGATGCGTGCTATCAGCTGTGGCCGAGACAGGACACAAAGAGCAGGGCACTGCACATCGATCTCTGTTCACTGATGTCAGAACGTTACATTTCCATCCTTGGCCCTGTCCCCAGGTGACACTTGGACCCACCCTAGCAAGCATAGGCAGCGTTCTGGGCCGTCACCGCAGGCACCGGAGGAGGGCAGGGGTCACTGGGTTCCGAGGTTTCCTGTTCTAGTGCAGTATTATAGATGATGCACATGTAGCAAGCAATGACCAATAATTTACACATGTGTAAATGAAATAAACAAAAACATCTTAAAGGTCACCCATTTGGAGTAAAAAGAAATACAAAGAAAAAAATGCATCCATTTAGAATCAGAATAATCATACTCTGGCTCCTCCTGCTGTCCCTAGAAGGGAAAACTGAAACAAAACAATTGGTTTGGACCAAACACCTCCCTTCTCCTGCCCTTAATTTCTATTCCTACATTGCCTCCCTCCACACACACAGACACACACACACACACCACATATATACACAGACACATACATGCACACACAGCATACACACCACACACACATAAATGCTGTCTGACCTTAGATTTCAATGTCAAAAAGTGAATACTGTGGAGGCTTATTCAGACTGTTCCCTTACTATTTGCCCTCAATGAAAAAAAAAATAAAAAGCTTACTAAGGCTGATGACAATGCTGGTATCCAGAATCAACGTGGGGAGCAAAGGCTCCACAACACCAGGAAACATCATGTTTTGCATGCTGGCTTTTCAGTAGTAACTCCTTACTAGTTTGAGCAATAAAAACCAATAACCGGCAGGGTGCGGAGGCTGACTCCTGTAATCCCAGCACTTTGGGAGGCCAAGGCGGGCAGATCACGAGGTCAGGAGTTTGAGACCAGCCTGGCCAACTTGGTGAAACCAACCCCATCTCTACTAAAAATACAAAAATTGGCCGGGTGTGGTGGAGTGCTCCTGTAGTCCCAGCTACTCAGGAGGTGGAGGCAGGAGAATCGCTTGAACCCAGGAGGTGGGGGTTGCAGTGAGCAGAGATCACGCCACTGCACTCCAGCCTGGGCAACAGAGCGAGACTCTGTCTCAAAAAAATAAAACCACAGATAAAAGGGAGTGAAGGAGCATTAGCGATGGGCAACACTGAAGGGCCTGACGGTATTTTTAAATTTCATGTCCAGGCTCTTGAGACTCATGTGGCTTGTGACCAGGATCAGCCCTGCCAGCACTCTGGAGTGCCAGGCTTGCGAACTACTGACTGGGCCCTTGCAGGAGACAACAAAGGCCCAGCGACCTGTTAGAAACAGCAACTTTTCTCCCCAGGAGAATCTGTCCATTCATTAGCTGATTAGCACAGGTAAGCAAACAGAAGCCAATCTAGGTATATTTCAGACAGAGGGAATGTAACGTAGATTTGGCTGCACAAGTGACAGAAGAGATGAGAAGCCAACAGGGGAGCTGATGAGGTTTGGTGCCGTGTCCTCACCCAAATCTCATCTCAAACTGTACTCCCCACGTATGCTGGGTGGTGGTGGGACGTGACTGGATCATGGGGGTGGAATTCCCCTTGCTGTTCTCACGGTAGTGAGTTCTCACGAGATCTGGTTGTTTGATAGTGTGTGACACTTCCCCTCTCACGCTCTCTCTCTCCTGCTGCCATGGTAAGGAATGCCTGCTTCCCCTTTACCTTCCACCACCACTGTAAGTTTCCTGAGGCCTCCCAGCCATGCTTCCTGTAGAGCCTGTGGAACTGTGAGTCAACCAGACCTCTTTTCTTTATAAATTATCCAGTCTCAGGTAGATCTTTTTTTTTTCAGATGGGAGTCTCACCCAAGCTGGAGTGCAATGGTGTGATCTCTGCTCACTGCAACCTCCACCAGGTTCAAGCGATTCTCCTGCCTCAGCCTCCCAAGCAGCTGGGATTACAGGCATCAGGTAGTTCTTTATAGCAGTGTGAAAATGGACTAATACGGGAGCCAAACACTCATCACCGTAAGAAGCCCCCTCCAAGGGCTGGGAGGACAAAAGGAGGAGGAAGTGTGACCTCAGACCCAGGAGCTGGTGGACCTGGCAGGAGCTGGGCCCAGAGGGAATGCTCTGCAGGAGCTGTATCCTGGGGGAGGGCTGAGAGAGAAAGAGAGAAAGAGAGAGACAGAGAGAGAGAGAGAGAGAGAGAGAGAGAGTCTGGTCTCCTCCCCTACATTCCTGTGTCCCGCCAATGCCTCACGTTGGCTGGATTCTCCCAGAAGTCAGAAGCACAGGAGTTTGGGAAACACAGTCTCCACAACACTGAGGAGGAGCAGACAAAGGGAGTCGGAGCTGAGAAAAAAACAGGCAACAGGCCGACCATGACCCAGTAAGATCTGAGGGTGGCCCCTTCCCCAGAGGATTCCAGCACTGAGAGGCTACAAAATATTAGAGATAGGAGACCTCTAGGAAAACATGGTGCTGAGGAAACATCACCACCCCTCTCCTCAACCAATATCCTAAATCCTTTCTACAGTTTTCTAACTTAAAAGCCTTCCTCTCCTTTTTAGATATCATCTTTTGATTATTTTGGAGACCTCTGGCAGCCTCCTAAGGTTTCATTTAATTGATTTGAATTTGCAAGGAGCAGCTTCCTTTCCATCTTACACGTGGTTACCATGTGGCCCAGGCAAAGCAAGCTGTGTGGATTCAGAAAAGGCAGCCTGTAGCCCAGGCGACTGCCTGCCCAGCGTGGGAGCCACTGGTGGCAGGAAAGGAAGCCTCCTAGCGACGGCGATCATCCGCTATGCGGCTTGCAGCCCCAGACAGCGCACAACAAGGAGAGGGAGCAGCCCAACCCTGGATGTTGCAAGACAGGGTCCCAATACATTCATGTCAATAACATGGGCAAGGTGATTCGGGGCTACAGGGAGACGCTCCTAAATAACAATATACAGCAGGAGGTGAACCCTAATGGTAATTACTCTAAGAAACCACCTCAGCCACTCCTGAAATAGCAACCATTGTAACAGTGGTTACAATGAGCCTGAATGGGTCAACAGAAATAGACTGAAATGCAAACTTGGAAAATGAGTTTGAAGAGGTCTACAAGGAAGTCCTTGCATATGAGAAACGCCAAGACCCTGTATGTGTGAGAAACAACTCAATCATAAATGTAAGGAAAGCTTAGGAACAGAAGGACCACCAAGCTCAGACGGCTATACTGAGAATTCAGAGTAGAACAGATCAGATCAGGTGACATCCTACTAAGGTCAAAAATACACTAGAGAATTCAGGATGCAAAGGAGCTTACTGGAGAAAAGCCACCAAATAAACTGAGAATCACATACAAGTTTCCCATTAGGAATTCCACACAAACTACCCCTGATATCACCTTGGCTTCTCTCTGACCAAGAGAACCATTCTGAGCTGCCTACGGCATCACGGGAGAGTGGGCAGGCCCACGTGTCAGCAGGCATTTGTGAATGGAACTGCAAGTTTAATAAAGTCTTCTGAAATTTGGAATTGTTCCCCATTGGTGATTTATTGTTAAGTACAACTCCCAGGGATCTTGCATTTCTAAAAATACTATTTGCTTTTTATTTAACACTGAACCTTTTGATGTTTTATAATACAAAAATAGTGTCATATTATTTTAAAAGCTTAGGAGAGAAACTAGCCATATTATTAGAAAAAGAAGATATATGCAGCTATAGTCTGTTCAAATATCAAGAGGTGTGACTTTTCAAATTCACATTTCAATCTTTATTTACATTAGACTTTCAGAAATAGTGGGTGTAAATATTAAAACGCCCAAGCCTGGGTGAAATTTTATTGAGAATAACTACAAATAAAAGGAAACTGATTTTTTAAAGTCAGTTTCTGAAATTTAGATGAAAAGAATATTGAGTATTAAGCAAAAAAAAAATGATATTTACATATCAATGAAGGTTTTCTGCTCATAGATTCATTTCCTATGAAACATAACAGAGGCAAGCTTGGGGAATTACAAAGAAAGGAAAAACCCTAATCAAATAGGTACTGTTGTTCAAACAGAATATTAGTCAAAATGATCCAATCAGTTGCTTGAACTAAATTTTTTTTTTCTTTAAGCCATTCATGCCACAACACAAGCTCTCAAAGCATTAAGAATCTGTACTACATTCCAAGTGTTTGCCTCCAACAGATGGGGGATGTGAAAGATACATTCCATGGAAATAGGGTAGGGACAAAGAAGGCATCGGTTGGTCTCAGCAAACACAGAATTCAACCCCAATGGGGACATAGTTCTCAAAGTAAGCATTACTCATTCATATTCTAGGATATGTCTAACAGCTACGTGAATCAACCTAAACACACTAAATTCAAGTTGCTGGATCTTTAATTTCACCATTGTTCAGAATTATACCATAGAATGCAACATAACCTATGAAAATTTTTCTAAAGAAAGAGTACAAAAAGTAGCAAAGTATACCTTCATGGAGTGAGGTTAATACTAAACTTTGTTTTCATATTTGTCTAAGGACTTCAGATAATCCGAGGTTCACCCTGTCATCAGATATGGTGATGGCTGTCATGGTTTTAGGTCTTTGTTTGAAACAAAATCAGTGCTTATCATTGTAAAACACAGTAGCTTATAGTGTGTCAATTGAGGATCTCCATAATTTATTGACTCAATCTTTTGCTTATCAAAAACAGAGCAATACATTGCTCTAAAGATCTTTAGGGGGCAATCTCAGAAATACCCATATATACACACACAAATTCCTGGTTTCTATGTGGAATTTAAATATAATTCTATTTTATTGCAATATTAAGATTTCAAATTTAAAATTAAAGAAACTCAAGAATTATAGAGGTTATCAAAGACATATTAACTTGTTCTTGGAGTACGTTCAAAATTAATAACAAAGGCATTATTATGCTAATATATACTTGATGATATTCTGCCCAATGGAAGAGACAGAGAGTCTGACTCTGGCAGTTTCTGACCTCCCTTTACTTTGAATTAATGCTGTGAACACTGTGTTTCCTTCTGAAATCTGTGATTTATGTGAAGTTTATGATAGAAACATGCAAGAAAAGCTTAAACAGGGAAAAGAAAAAAGCAATGTTGATTCCTATTTGGAAAATTGAATGAGAAAGATCTTTTCTCCAAGATGTCCTTAAATGATTCTCTATTTAACCAAATCCACTGGCCTGGTCCCTTCCTTAAACCGTTTTTAGAAGGAATTTTAAATGTATTTGCAATTTCTATTTCCAATCTGAAGCTGGACACAAATTAGTTTGTACACCAATAGAATGCTAAGAAAAGCTTAAATCAATCTTCACCTTTTTATTTATGTTCCTCATTCTTCAGAAACGTAATTGCAGTTTTTATTAACTTTGTTTTATGGATCTAATATTTAAGAAGAAGTCTATCTTTTATGTCACAGTGAGAAAGTTAATGTACTTACAGATTCCCCTGCAATACATCTTACACAAGGCTGGGCCGAGCTCCTTCCACCATTCTGAGAAATCTATTTAACAAATCACAGTTGCAGATATATCAGAACAATGATTATTTACACTTTCTATTAAAATATTTAAACATGCTCACAACTGGATTGGTGGGCACAGGAACATACCCCTGTACTTGGTCTCCCCTGGCCACTCTCTAGCCTCGGTGCTGGGGCTCTTGATGGAGGCTCCTGGTCCTCTGGGCCCCAGGACGCCAGGGCACAGGTGTTCAGCTGGTGGCAGCCATGCTCATGCCCACTGGCTTCTAATCTCCTGCATGCCCGTTTCTGAAACAAACAAAATTTCACTTTAGATGGTCTCATAAAGCACACAACACTCTAATTGAATTTGCTTCCAGAAAACTTCAGCTGCAAATACAGACCCCTGTGGAGCTGGAAAACTTTATGGGGCATTTGAGGAGATGACTTTAAACTTTGTCTTTTCAGAATAACAATCATCAATTACATTTAACCTCATTATTTCTTGCATTGTCTGATATTTACTTAGCTTTGCACATTTAAAATAGTAATTTCAAACAATTTTGGCTGAAACTCTTGTAATAAACTATAGTGACTGGTTTATTGATATTGAAAATGTACAAAACCTATAAATTGTGTTTAAGAAACTAGTTATATGCTTTTGCTTGGTATCAAATTACATATTTTCTTAATACAATATGAATAATTCACATGTGATGACTCTGTCTCACTGGCACTGAAGAATAAATTAGTTTTATTTATTTCAAAGGTTGTACACATAGTCTATAACTGATAACCTTTGGAAAGTTAGCATTTGGTTTTTACTACTATGTGAACTAAAGAAAATAATTACAATCAGAATGCTCTAATGCTACAGAAAAAAAGTACTCAGTTCCAAAGTCCCAAGATTTTGTGTATTTTTAGGGCAGCCATATTGTAACTGACACAGAGTTTCAGAGACAGGAGGACCTCTGTAAAGAGTCATGGAGGCCACTTTGGCCCAGGGCCAGCAATCCACCCCAGGAGCCCCAGCAGCCAGCCCAAGAGGCCCCATGCTAGACACCCCGACGTCAGAACATACTTCACGGTACACTGGCATTTCCCTGACTTCTTCAGTCACTTGCAAAGCACCTTTATGAGTTTTGGAAAATGTGTTTATTATCTGTACTATTATTATTTAATATATTCTTAATGAACTTTTTTCACTTAATGCATTTACACAATATAGAAATCTTATGACAGACTAGAAATGATACATTAAAAATGGGAGATAAAGGAAAAAGAATGAAGAGAGGAGAATTCTCATTATTGTATAGTTCATTATTACATAAGCAATAGGTGAGTATTAACTGATACTGAAAAAAACTGATAATCAGACAATAAAGGGTTAAATAATAAAACAGCGTACCTAAGGATATTAAATAGAATTAAATACAAATAATCACTAGAAAATACGAATCCTTCTACATCCAAAATTTTAAAAGAACAAGACCCAACTATGCACTGTATATGAGGGATGTACTTAAAATGCACTTAAAAGTGATTCTGAAGGGCTAAAAATAAAAAGGGTGGACAAAGGTATACTAAGGAAACAAATACAAAAACGCAGCAGGAGCAGATCACACAGAACACAAGCCCCAAAGTGTTAAACACAACCAAGGCCTTTTCTTTAATGCTGAAAGCCACAGTCCACAGTGAAGACATAATACTCATAAACATCTGTGAGCCAAATAATACAACTACAACCTTTATCAAAGACTACAGGAGATGTGGGCAAACACAATTAGAAACAAACTAATAACAGGAGGTTTCATCACCATTCTCAGTACAAAGCAGAGCAAGTATACAGAAAACAAGTAAGGAGATAGATCTAAACAACATAATCAATCAAGGTTGACCTTATGGACATATATATTGAACTTTGTACCCTGAGAATACACGTTCCTCCCAAGAACCCACAGCACAGTCACAACTGATTGCATTAAAGGGGAAAAAAAAAGCCAATGATTTCTACGCAGTAGAAACATAACCAATACTTTTTGATTATAACGCAATAAACTATCAATTATTAACAAAAACAAAAAAAACAGAAGGGCGCTCCACCTGGAAATGTCAGTCTTATTATTTATTAGGTTGCCAAACTGAAAGGACAGAATTTAAAAAAATAATAATTACAATGAAAATACTACATATCAGAATCCACGAAATACATTTAAAGCAGTAATCAGAGAAAAATTCATTGCACTGACATTTTTATCAATAAAAATGAAAGAATGAAAATTAATAAATCCCAGCCAGGCACGGTGGCTCACGCCTGTAATCCCATCACTTCGGGAGGCTGAGGCAGGCACATCGCTTGAGGCCAGGAGTTTGAGACCAACCTGGGCAACATGGTGAAACCCTGTCTCTACCAGAAAAATATAAAAATTAGCCAGGCATGGTGGTGTGCCTGTAGTCCCAGCTACTCAGGAGGCTGAGGTGGGAAGACTGAACCCAGAAGGCTGAGCCTGCAGTGAGCCAAGATCATGCCACTGCACTCCAGCCTGGGTAACAGAGTGAGCCTGTTTCAAAAAATAAATAATAACAACAATAATAATTCCCAGCTCATAAAAACTAAGGAAAAAAAGCAAACCAAAAGAATACACCAAAAAAAAAAAAAAATAAAGGAAAAAGCTAAAATTAATAAGAAAAAAGAAACATAAGAAAATTAATGAGATAGGGAACAGAAAAACAGATTTAATGTACAAATATAAATACTGGTTTTTGGGGGGGAAAGTACTGTTTCTTAACAAATCACTAGTTAAGTTGGTCAAGAAAAAGGTGGAGTGAATACAAAAATAGAAAATAAGAAAGGACACAGGGGAAATATAATGAAACAGGAAATTTTTTAAATCTTAAGGGAATATTTCACAGACTTCTATGCAAATAAATTTGAAAAAATGTAGATGAAACTGATAACTTCCTAAGGATAGTCTGATTACTAAAACTGATCCCATTAGAGTAGAAAGCTTAAACTGATGATTTCCCAGAAGAAACAGAAAGAGTTATTAAGTAACCAGCCCACAAGAAGCCCCGGGACCAGGTTGCCAGGGGAATTCTCCCAAACCTTCAAAGGCCAGGTAATGCCAATGCTCTATGAAAAAGATTCTGGCACACTGTCTCCTTTTATGAAGCAAATGTAACACTGATAAACCAGACAGAAAGAACAAGAAAATAAAACTACACACCAATCAATTGCTCTTCAATATCGATATAAAAATATGAAATGAGGTCTAAGATATCAGAAATATTAGGAAACTCTTAGTATCATGTACTATATTAATAAACATCAGGAAATAGTGTGATTACCTCCATAGATTCTGAAAAATCCCTTTACAAAATTTAAAATCTATTTATGATAAAAGTTAAAGAAAACAGGAATTGAGAGGATATACTGTTAAACATGATAAAATACATATTCTTTAATTCATTACTACATAGGGAAAAACTAACAGCATTTCTACCACTATCAAGAACAGGGCAAAGATGCCCACTGTCTCCGTTTCTGTTCAACATTGTATGATAGGTATTACCCAATATATTGAGACAAGAGAAATCAATCAGCAGTGTAAGAAGGAGTAAAGTAGTAAAACCGCTTCTATTTGCAGTTGATAACCATATATATCTGGAAACCCCCAGAGAGTCAATGATAAAACTAACTCAAATAATAAATGAGTTTACTAATACAGAATTAACATACAAAAATCAATAGCTTTCAAATACAAAACAATAATCAGAGAAAACTCCATTTAAAATAATTGCAACAAACATTAAATACCTATGAACAAATTTAACAAGAATTGCACAAACTCTATATAAGGAGAATGTAAGACATTCTTGAAAGACACTAAAGGAGATATGAACAAGAGAAAAGACATCCCCAACTCTTGGCTGGATAACCCAAAATTATAAAGATGACAGTTCTCCCTAAATTAATTTATAAATTCAATATAATCACAGTAAACTATTTTTATAGAGTTACACTAGTTGATACTAACAGTCATACTGAAAAAAAAATATGCAAGAAGAGCCAGGAAAACTCTGAAGAAAAAAATAAAACAACTCCTGGACATTAAAATAAACCACAGAGACTCCATAATTAAACACGGTGGTACTGGTACACAAGGAGACCAACAGACCAATATGATAGCATTAAAAGTCTAGACATAAACTGAAACACATATGAAAGTTTGGCTTCAAATCACCAGGATAAGGATGGACTTTTATATATACACATATAATTTTCTTTCTTTTTTTTTTTTTAAGAGATGAGGAATCACTATATTGACCAGGCTGGTCTCAAACTCCTGGCCTCAAGCAATCCTCCCATCTAGGCCTCCCAAAGTGCTAAGATTATAAGCATGAGCCACTGTGCCCAGCAGGATGGACTTTTTAATATATGGTGCTGGGACAACTTAGAGCCATCTGGAGAAAAGAAATTTAGATGTGCACCTCACACCATGACATGGTTTGGCTGTGTCCCCACCCAAATCTCATCTTGAATTGTAGCTCCTATAATTCCCATATGCTATGGGAGGGACCCACTGGGGGTAACTGAATCATGGGGGGGCGGTTCCCCCCCAGTGGTCTCATGGTAGTGAGTCTCACAAGATCTGATGTTTTTATAAGGTGCTCCCCTTTCGCTTGGCTCTCATTCTCTTTCATGCCCACTCCCAAGTAAGACATGCCTTTCACCTTCTACAATGATTGTGAGGCCTCCCCAGCCACATGGAACTGTGAGGCCATTAAATTTCTTTTTCTTTATAAACTACCCAGTCTCTGGTATGTCTTCATCAGCAGTGTGGAAACAGACTAATACAACCACATACAAAACCAAACCAGATGCATCAGGGACTGAATGTAAAAGATCTAATTATAAAGAACTATGCAATTCCTAGGAGAAAATACGAGTGAATCCTCTCATCTTGGTGTAGGGAAAGATTTTTTAACTATGATTCAAAATACAGAGGCAATAAAATCAAGATTGATAAGTTTGACTACACGAAAATAAAAACTTCTGTAGGGCCAAATAAATCCTAAACAACATCAAAAGATAACTGATATATTGAAAGAAAAATGTTTGCAACATACACCACAGAAAAAGGGTGAGTAACTTGAATATAAGAAACTATTACAGGCTGGGTGAGGTGGCTCACACCTGTAATCCCAGCACTTTGGGAGGCCGAAGTGGGTGGATAACAAGGGCAGGAGTTTGAGACAAACCTGGCCAATATGGTGAAACCCCATCTCTGCTAAAAAAAAAAATACAAAAATTAGCTGGGTGTGGTGGTGCATGCCTGTAGTCCCAGCTATTTGGGAGGCTTAGGCAGGAGAATTGCTTGAAGCTGGGAGGCAGGGGTCGCAGTGAGCCAAGACCGTGTCACCACACTCCAGCCTGGGCAACAGAGCAAGACTCTATCTCAAAAAAAAAACAAAAAGAAACTATTACAAAAACTGAGGTACAAAGGACCAAAAGATAAATGGAAAAAAGACATGAAGAATTTGCAAAAGCTATTAAAATGGTCCACAAACATGAAAAAAAATGTTCAAAGGCACTCATATTTAGAGAAATACAAATTAAGACAACATCAAGACAGCATTTACCATCAGAATGGCAAAAATTGCAGAGTGTGATGCAGCCCCTGTCGATGAGGCTGTAGGAAAGCAGGCACCTCCCACTGTGCTGGTGAGAATACAAATTCCTGCGGGGAAATCTGGCAATACCTAACAAAGCTATATGCAAATTTTTAACCCAGCAATTAGACCTCTAGAACCTACCCTAAACATACACCTCCAACAATGTGGAAAAGAAACACATTTGCACAGCTATTCAACAGCACAATATAGTGGAAACAACCTAAATACCCCTACACAGGAGGGTGCTGGATAAACTATGGTACATCTGAGCAATGAAGTACTATGCAACTGAGAAAAAGAAAAGGAAGATTTCCATAACTACTGGTGTAGAGTGATTTCCAGAATACACTGTTAAGTGCGAAAACCAAAGTGTAAAAGAGTATCTATAATATGCTATCCTTTGTGTAAGAAAGAAGAGGTTATAAGAAAATTGACACTATCTGTTCATTTCTGCAAATGAAATACAGGAAGGATGCTGAGAAATGAGAGACTGCTTTCCTATAGAGAGTGGTAGGAAAGGGTTGGGAAAAAGGGTGGCATGGGAACACAAATGAAAAAGGAGCATATAGCTCTGCATTGAAAATGTAAGTCAATCAGGACATCAGGGGAGGGGAATTCAATTGGAATACAAAAATAATAAACCTAACTACATTACAAATAAGTAGCATAGCCACACTGAAGAAAAGAAGTACCCCAAATAACTTTTAAAAATACTATTAGGTCAGGAGTTCCAGACTATCCTGGCCAACATGGCGAAACCCCCATCTCTACTAAAAATACAAAAATTAGCTCGGTATGGTGGTGTGCCTCTGCAATCCCAGCTACTCAGGAGGCTGAGGCAGGAGAATCTCTTGAACCTGGGAGACGGAGGTTGCAGTGAGCCAAGATCGTGCCACTGCATTCCAGCCTGGGCAACAAAGCAAGAATCTGTCTCAAAAAACAAACAAACACTATTTTGACTAGAAATTCAAAGGCTAAAGACAAAAAGCACTGTATAGAAATGCTGTACTCTAGCTAGTAAATGTGCTTATTACAGGGTTAGCAATTTTGAAACTACTTTATTGGCACTGGATAAATAATTAAATTCACTGTAAATAATGAGAGCTAAGTTTCTCACTGTTGGAGAAGTAAGCTACAAATACAGAAAAGGGAGAGGCCTCAATGAACCTAGTCGTGCTGAATTGGAATTTTTAATACATATCCAGACAGAGATATAGAAATATATATAAATATGTATGTGTGGGTTACTGTGTGTGCATATATGTTTATGTATGGGTGTGATACACACATACATACACACACACTAACACACACACACACACACACACACACACACACACACACCCTAGCTGTGTCCACTAAGGACAGTGGCATCCTAGTAGCAAGATAACATCTAGCACCTAGAAACTGGTTTCTAAATACCTTTTTCCCGTAAAAGGAATCTGGACTCCATAGGAGGCAGCTGATTCTGGGAAGGAGCAGGGAAAATACAAAATGAGCCTGAAACACTTTATGGGCCAAACACTTAGAAAGTTCCTGTAAAATGCGGGCATGTCAAAAAGACATAGGCACCAACCTGAAGGACTGACTTCCTGTTAGCCAAAGCTGGAATGATTTAAGCAATAAAATAAATAAAAATAGCGGTGGATTATAATCCACAGAAAAAAGTAAATGCCTATTAGCCTACCCATATAAAAAATAATTGAGTAAATAAATGGGTGAGAAGGGATGAGATTTCCTTACAGTTGAATTCTAATTAATAAATGCAAAAGCAAAGAGGGACTTATGCATTAAGTAAATACCACAGTAAAAAATATTGCAGGCAAGATCTAATAATAGATGCTAAAATCAGGAGACAAAAGTTTAAGGAGAAACTGGATATTTGCACAGTCTCAAAATATCTTCCCCAAGATTTGTATTAATTATAAAGAGAAAAATAGCAACTTTTCAGTAGACGAAACCATCTTAAGCAAGTGACAAGTTTAACAACAGCAGTAATGCGACACAGATATCATGAACCCTCCTCCAGACAAGGTACCAAGATGGCACAACACCACCTCTCCACGACTCATGCCAAAAATGCACATCCTGACTCTAATCATAGAAAACGTTGGATAACTAAATAACTCACCAACAATCAGTAAGTGCTGAGGTCCTAAAAGACTGCCAAAGTGTCACAGATGGGAAGAGAGTCAGGAAACTCAACAACTAAATGCAATGTGGGATCCTGGGTTACATCTTGTGACAGGAAAAGGATATTAGTGGAAAAACTGGTAAAATTAGAATAAGGTCTATAGTTAACAGTACTGCACCAATATTAATTTCATAGCTTGCTAACTATACTAAGATTATTAACAAGCTTAAGTGAAAGATGTATTCGAACTCTCCATACTATGTTTTTGGAACCTTTCTGTATGTTTAAAATGATTTCAAAATAACAAGTTTTTTAAAATGAAAAAAATCTCTTGCTTCCCTAATGTGAGAGAAATACTGATCTAAACCAAATTGCCTTTTCAGAACCTCAACCCACTGATTCTAATTATTCCCCTTTGAGCAACTTAAACAAAGTGGCCGGGTGTGATGGCTCAGGCCTGTAATCTCAGAACTTTGGGAGGCCGAGGTGGGCAGATCAGGAGTTTGACACCAGGATGACCAACATGGCAAAACCCCGTCTCTACTAAAAATACAAAAATTAGCTGGGTGTGGTGGTACATGCCTTAATCTCAGCTACTCAGGAGGTTGAGGCAGGAGAATTACTTGAACTCAGGAGGCAGAGGTTGCAGTGAGCCAAGATCGCGCCACTACACTCCAGCCTGGGCGACAGAGTAAGATTCTATTCCAAAAAAAAAAAAAAAAAGTCCCTTGTGTATGAGATAAACAGCCTTTCAGATATTTGATGATCATTCTCAGACACTCTGGAGGTTTGTTCTCTCCAACCAGACATCCCTAGTCTCTCTCACTATTCCATTTCAGAGATGTTCTTCAGACTTCATAGCCTAGACAACCTATTCCAGTGTTTCTAAATTGCCACTATCCTGCTTAAAATAAACCATGCAAAACACTTTCAATGCCATGTAATAGCAGAGTAGAATAACCACTTGCCAAGACCTGGCCACTGGGTTTCCACAGGAGAAACCCACACTAGGTTAACAGCCCCAGCAGCCACATCACACACAGGTCCACGCAAGCGCACCTCCCCTGCAGGCCCCGCGGCTTCTCCACACAAACAGATTCTCCAACTCCTGGGCTTATTCGTCGTCATTGTCTTCCTCTTTTTCTTCTTTAATTTAACTGCAGGCTCTCCTATGTATACTAGTTAAATCTGATTTCCATGGAATATGTATTTGATTTGTGGCATATCAAAATATACTCAATCCTTGTTCTGCCATATATTACAGTAATCATCCTTAGGACTTCTGCAAATAATGCAGCCTTCTATGTGTTCACCTAAGTTAGATGAGAGTCTGAAGAACTAAGATCAAAGCTCTCAATCTCTGGTTATTCAGGATCTGCTCAATCCTTACAGTGCATAAGGAAGTGTGTTATGATAAAACTGGTTTGCTGTTAACTTTCAATCATCTGGATTAAAGGGAAAAAGTGGAAATATTAAGTACTGCCCACATAATTTTACAAGTTTCAATTTTCCCCCATCAGTAACATCATAGTCACCTAATAGCAGTAATATTACCTCCCTTCCTCTTTTCTCAATAACATGAGACTTATTCAAAAGGAAAGCAAACAGGCATGCATGAATATGAATGAGAACCTGTACTTTCTGGATGAAATTTACAACACTTATGAAACTATATTCTATACCATTTCTGTGTGGTTGAATGACCACTGGCACATTAAGGTCAGCAGACTTGTGATTATCTGCAATGATGAGCTGACATTCTTCAAGGGGCACAGGGAGCTGAAGGGCCAGGGTCCCCACAGCCTGTGGTAGGAGAAAGGAGAGCCACACTCTGCCACCAAGGCAGGCAGAGGGTGGGTTCCACTAGGGAATGTGAGGATGATGTCTCAGTGGCACTCGGCCAGCAGAGTGAATTAATTTATTCATATTTTCTGTTTCTTACTGTGGATTATTGAGAGCTGACCACATATGACATTGATCTATACACTTACTTGGCAAATAGTTCAGTTGTCATGGATTGGCCTGGACCAAAGAAAAATGACTGCCACAGAGGCACTGACATCAGGGACTGCTGGTATTGAACGAGAGATCTGTCGGCCTTCGCAAAGGCAAATGAAGACTTATGCAAACTAAAAAGACACTTGCACTATATAAACGAAAGGAAAATCCTAAGTATACACAAAGACCCTACATAACAATAACTAGAGTAGATCAAGTGACCAGCATCCTTATCAAAGGTGAAGCAGGAGCGTGGCCGAGAAATACATGCTGTTTCAAAAGATGCTAAATTAAAATAGCAAATAGGGATGGTGCCTCCTCAAAGATGGAAACACGCGAAGCTGCCACAGGTCTCAGGAACCTCACTGCCTGTCCTGAGGAAGCGAGAGCAACCATTAGTTGAGGGGGACTTCTTCCTTTATGGGAGGTGATGGTCCCAAGAGAGTTTAATGAGTGAAGTGTCTGTATGGAATAGGGGGTTGAAGACTTAATAATTTGCCAGAGATGAAATTCAAAGCCTTGGTTTCCATGCTGAGAAGAGCCAGCCCTTACAGAAATCAGACAGGGGATGTTTCCCTAATGTCCCTGGAAACACAGGGCAGAGCCAGAGAACAGCAAGAACGGTGAGCAGAGCCCAGCACCAGCTCTGCCGCCGGGGCAGAGTGGCTGGGTGGGGCCTCGGCCCTGCCGGCAGCCTCCACTCTGGGCTCAAGAGGAGGTGGAGAACAAGAGAAGATGCATAGTTCTCTCGTCTCTTCAACAGAAAAGCACCATGCACCTTCTTCAGTCCGCAGAGCAAGAAAATGGCACACTATTCAACATCAAACGCACTGGATTAAGCATACATATCACATGTGTTAACACGTGAGCTGGCATAGGAGTTAAACAAATATACAGCAAATGAAAATACCAAAGAAGCCAGCCAGGCACAGTGGCTCACGCCTGTAATCCCAGCACTTTGGGAGGCCAAGACGAGTGGATCACTTGAGATCAGGAGTTCAAGACCAGCCTGGCCAACAGGGTGAAACCCTGTCTCTACTAAACATACAAAAAATTAGCTGAGCATGGTGGCACAGCTGCTGGGGAGGCTAAGGAAGGAGAATCGCTTGAACCTGGGAGGCAGAGGTTGCGGTGAACCGGGATTGTGCCATTGCACTCCAGCCTGGGCAACAAGAGCAAAATTCCGTTTCCAAAAAATAAATTAATTAATTAAATAAAATACCAAAGGAAATCATTAGAATTCAGGAACACAATTAACGATAAGTCCATAAGAAAACATATTTTATATAAAATAAAATAATCTAATCTTTCATTCTGAAGGTATTTTGCAAATTTTTACTGACTAATGACCTTTATGCTGAAGATCATTTATAGAGTATGGGTGTAATGCTGGGTAATGGAGTCCTTAGCTACCAGGAATGGTTGGCTGAGGGAGGTTTCTTCAGTTCACTTTAGTTCACGTCCTACCATGACAAAGCTGCTTCTGCTGGATGGAACAGCAGATATGGATGCCCACTGGTCTGAACACAGACAGGTAATGCTGAACAGAGCAAGATTAAGGCCCCACAGACTGCCATTTAGAAAGAAAGCATGCTTTCCACCAAGAAAAGTTTCCTTCTCTATGACATTTCCATTTGGAGAATGACGTTGTACTCTTAGGTTTCTTTCTACGATGTTTGGTACTGCATCAACTAAAGAGGGCCAGAAGTTAGGATTTTCACACTGAACTCCTGCATTACCAGGGCATGCTGGGGCTTTAACCAACTGGATTTAACATATTGATACTGTGTCCTTTTTTAAAAAGACTCCTCAGCCTGCTATGCTCAAGCTTTCAGTACACACTCTTGACCTAGTTTAGCTTGGCAAAGAGAAGGCAAGTTATGAGATGAGCAAGCCAACACTCAAAGTAAGAGGGCAACTTAATTCTAGGGGAGCTAGTTATCTTGAGATAATGTCCAAGTTGGCTTCATCCCTGGGAGGCAAGGCTGGTTCAACATATGCAAATCAATAAACGTAAACAGAACCAATGACAAAAACCACATGATTATCTCAATAGATGCAGAAAAGGCCTTCAATAAAATTCAATACCCCTTCATACTAAAAATCTTAATAAACTAGGTATTGATGAAACATATCTCAAAATAATAAGAGCTATTTATCACAAACCCACAGCCAATATCATACTGAATGTGCAAAAGCTGGAAGCATTCTCTTTGAAAACCAGCACAAGACAAGGATGCCCTTTCCCACCACTTCTATTCAACATAGTATTGGACGTTCTGGCCAAGGCAATCAGGCAAGAGAAAGAAATGAAGAGTATTAAAATAGGAAGAAAGGAAGTCAAATTGTCTCTGTTTGCAGATGACATGATTGTATATATAGAAAACCCCATCATCTTGGCCCAAAATCTCTTAAGCTCATAAGCAACTTCAGCAAAGTCTCAGGATAAAAAAAATCAATGTGCAAAAATCACAAGCATTCCCATACACCAATAGTAGACAAACAGAGAGCCAAATCATGAGTGAACTCCCATTCACAATGGCTACAAAGAGAATAAAATACCTAGGAATACAACTTACAAAGGATGTGAAGAACCCTTTCAAGGAGAACTACAAACCACTCCTCAAGGAAGTAAGAGAGGACACAAACAAATGGAAAAACATTCCACACTCATGGATAGGAAGAATCAATATCATGACCATACTGCCCAAAGCAATTTATACATTCAGTGCTGTCCCCATCAAGCCACCATTGACTTTCTTCACAGAATTAGAAAAAACTACTTTAAATTTCATATGGAACCAAAAAAGAGCCTATATAGCCAAGACAATCCTAAGCCAAAAGAACAAAGCTGGAGGCATCACGCTACCTGACTTCAAATGATACTATAAGGCTACAGTAAAAAAAAAAACAGCATGGTACTGGTATCAAAACAGAGATATGGACCAATGGAACAGAACAGAGGCCTCAGAAATAACGCCACACATTTACAACCATCTGATCTTTGACAAACCTGGCAAAAACAAGCAATGGGGAAAGTATTCCCTATTTAATAAATGGTGTTGAGAAAAGTGGCTAGCCATATGCAAAAAACTGAAACTGGACCCCCTCCTTACACCTTATATAAAAAATTAACTCAAGATGGATTAAAGGCTTAAACTGAAGACCTAAAACCATAAAAACCCTAGAAGAAAACCTAGGCAATACCATTTAGGGCACAGGCATGGGCAAAGACTTCATGACTAAAAGCACCAAAAGCAATGGCAACAAAAGCCGAAGTTGACAAATGGGATCTAATTAAACTGAAGAGCTTCTGCAGAGCAAATGAAACTATCATGAGCATTAACAGGCAACATGCAGAATGGGAGAAAATTTTTGCAATCTATCCATCTGACAAAGGGCTAATATCCAGGATCTACAAGGAACTTAAACAAATTTACAAGAAAAAAACCAACAACCCCATCAAAAAGTGGGCAAAGGATATGAACAGACACTTCTCAAAAGAAGACATTTATGCAGCCAACAAACATAAAAAAAAGCTCATCATCACTGGTCATTAGAGAAATGCAAATCAAAACCATAATGAGATACCATCTCACGCCAGCTAGAATGGCAATCATTAAAAAGTTAGGAATCAACAGCCAGGTGCAGTGGCTCACACCTGTAATCCCAGCACTTTGGGAGGCCAAGGCAGGTGGATCACCTGAGGTTAGAAGTGATAGTTGCACAGCTGTAAATTTACTAAAAAACACTTAATTACACACTTTTAAAAATTTAAAACTCTAAACCTGGCCAAGTGAGGTGGCTCACACCTGTAATCCCAACACTCTGGGAGGCCGAGGCGGGAGAATCACTTGAGGTTAGGAGTTCGAGAAAAGCCTGGCCAACATAGGGAAACCCTTTCTCTACTAAAAATGCAAACTTAACTGGGTATGGTGGCACATGCCTGTAATCCCAGCTACTCTGGAGGCTGAGACATGAGAATCACTTGAGCCTGGGAGGTGGAGGTAGCAGTGAGCTGAGACTGCACCACCGCACTCCAGCGTGGGTGACAGAGACAGGCTCTATCTCAAAAAACAAAAACAACAACACCTCTACACCTAAATAACATGGTCTTGATAACTGCGGAGAGAAATCTAAAAAGATAGTAGCTAGGTGATGATAATGAAAGGTGACCATGTGGCACACTGACAGCATTTTCCCCAAATGAATTATGTTTTTCCCTAAACAAATGATGTTTTGAAAATACCAACAATTTTATGCATTTGCTTAATCCTCCTTTCATTAATTCTCAGTTAAACACACATACCCCCTCACATGTCAGTCAACCAAAAAGCCTTTCCTGAATACCTACTATGTGCCTCACTCAGTTCTGGGCACTTGGTAATTAAAGAATTAGAAGCCAAGGCAGAGTCCTTCCAGGGTCAGTCCTGGACACAACAGACAACTGAAAGAGATGGTGAACCACAGAAAATGACCTCCTTGCTGACGCTAACCACACTGTGACTTTTCTGTGTCATATATAAAGAAACCTGCCAAAAATTAGAAATGATTGGCCAGGTGCGGTGGCTCATGTCTATAATCCTAGCACTTTGGGAGGCCGAGGTAGGTGGATCACCTGAGGGCAGGAGTTTGAGACCAGCCTGGCCAATGTGGCAAAACCTCATCTCTACTGAAAATATAAAAATTAGCCAGGCATGGTACTGCACGCCTATAATCCCAGCTACTTGGGAGGTTGAGGCAGGAGAATTGCTTGAACCCGGAGGGCAGAGGTTGCAGTGAGCCGAGATCGCGCCACTGCACTCCAGCCTGGGTGAAAGAGTGAGACTCTATCTCAAAAAAAAGAAAGAAAAAAAGAAAGAAATGATTGAGGTTAGGCATAACTGGCAGGGTGAACACCTGCATTAGGGTTGTAACTAAAGATGAATTATCATTAATCAACTTCCTATATCTAGACGGGATGATGGTGGAATCTCATTAAACTGAGTATAACAGTATAACATAGCTCAACAGATTGTTTTCAAAATGAAAAATGGGTGAGAGAATGCAACACCTTGTTTCTTAAGGAATGGGTTATAATGATTTAGAGTGAGGAGAGTGACCACAGAAAGGTGAAATAAGGGCTTCTGTCAGGGGCCGCATCAACAGCCGGGATTTTCTAGGTTCTCATGGCGGGGATCTCACTCAGCAGATGAGTTATAAAACCTGCATCTGATGGGGTAAAACAAGCAAGTTTAAATCTGAATCTTCTTTTTTTTTTTTTTTCAGATGGAGTCTCACTCTGTCGCCCAGGCTAGAGTGCAGTGGCATGATCTTGGCTCACTGCAACCTCCACCTCGTGGGTTCAAGCGATTCTCCTGCCTCAGCCTCTAGAGTAGCTGGGTACTACAGCTGTGTGACACCATGCCCAGCTAGTTTTTGTATTTTTTTGGTGAAGATGGGGTTTCACCATGTTGCGCAGGCTGGTCTTGAACTCCTGACCTCAAGTGGTCCACTCACCTCGGCCTCCCAAAGTCCTGGGATTACAGGCTTCAACCACTGTGCCCTGCCTGAATCTTCTTCCTTTGTAAGTTAGACCCCTTAGGGCTACTTGAATGAAGTTAAAGCCATTAATATGTTTAAGTGCTGACAAGGACTTAGAGCTTGACTGCGTAATTTCTCAACTGTTGGCAATATCAGATCCAAAAGACAACCATAGAGCAGAGTAAACACAAAATATCCTCAGCCTTTTTATGAACAGAAGTGGCTATTCATAATACCAGGAATTGGTGGAACTGGAACTTTACAGTTTACTCACATCTAAGTTTCCACAGTTGTGTCAAAAACATTCCAGGCTGAAAATCAAAATAAAGGCTCAAGCTTGCTCATCTCTGGACTAAAGGCATGGCCTGTGTGGGGGTGTACGTGAAAGGAAAACCACAACTGCCAAACAATGAGCACCAGACTGCTGTCGGACCTGCAGAAGAACCCACAGAGGGAACAAGAGCACAGCTACATAAAGTCATACTCACAGCTGACGAGCTGCACTCGGCGCAGAAAACTCACATTGCTAGTGGTTTTGCTTAGCAGTGAAGCTGCTGCTGCAGTGCATGAACTACCTTTTCCAAGACGATCTTAAAAATATTCTAAAGCAAAACAGGGCAGAAAGCATTTAGCATTAACATTCTTGAACTCTTAAAGGAGTCTCTCAAACTTAACATTATTGTATGTATACATGTATGTATGTGTTTCATTTTCTTTTTTCAGACAGAGCATCGCTCTGTCATCTAGGCTAGAGTGCAGTGGTATGATCTTGGCTCACTGCAACCTCTGCCTCTGGGGTCCAAGAGATTCTCCTGCCTCAGCCACCTGAGTAGCTGGGGTTACAGGTGTGCGCCACCACGCCCAGCTAATTTTTGTATTTTTGGTAAAGACCGGGTTTCACCAAGTTGGTCAGGCTGGTCTCAAACGCTTGACCTCAAGTGATCCAGCCATCTCAGCCTCCCAAAATGCTGGGATTACAGGTGTGAGCCACAGTGCCCGGTCTTCATTTTCTTTTAAACTCTGACCCAAAATGTATTTACCAACTTCCTCTTTGGGCCAAGTTGGACCAACAAGATTTACTCTTCTGTATGAACTGACCAAAAATGGACAAAATAGGGCCCCGTAGGGTGGCTAACACCTGTAATCCCAGCACTTTAGAAGGCCGAGGCAGGTGGATCACCTGAGTTCAAGAGTTCAAGTCCAGCCTGGCCAACATGATGAAACCCCATCTCTAATTTTTGTAAAAATATAAAAATTAGCCGGACACAGTGGGGTGCACCTGTAGTCCCAGCTACTTGGGAGGCTGAGGTATAAGAATAGCTTGAACCTGGGAGGTGGAGGCTTCAGTGAGCTACTGCACTCCAGCCTGGGCAACAGAGGGAGACTCTGTCTCAATAAAATAAAACAAAAACTGACAACTGACACAGATGTTACATTTAGCAGAGTAGAACATTAAAAGACTTAATGTAACTGTATATGTTCAAAATACTGAACAGAAACATGGAAGATATATTTTAAAAGGTCAGTATCAAATGTTATAGGATCCAAATCAAATGCTATAATGTCTGGGATTAAAAATGCACTGGATGTCATTAGTGTACGGTTAGACATTGCAGAAAAAAAGATTCATGAACTTGAAGGCACAGCAGTAGAAACTATCAGAAATCAAAAACAGAAAAGAAAGTTTTAAAGGTACACATAGCATCAGGGAACTGTGGGACGACTATCAAGAAGCTTAATAGATATGTAATGGGAGATCTAGAAGGAGAGGAGAGAAAAGGGACAGAAGAAATATTGAAAGGTATAATAGCTGAGGCTGAGCGTGGTGGCTCATGCCTAAAATCCCAGCAATTTGGGAGACCAAGGCAAGTGGATCACCTGAGGTTAGGCGTTCGAGACCAGCCTGGCCAACATGGTGAAATCCCATGCCCACTAAAAATACAAAAAAAGCAGCTGGGTGTGGTGGAGCGCGCCTGTAATCCCAGCTACTTGGGAGGCTGTGGCAGAAGAATTGCTGGAACTCGAGCGGCAGAGCTGAGATCATGCTACTGCCCTCCAGCCTGGGTGACAGAGTGAGACTCTGTCTGGAAAAAAAAAATCTATCTAGGCTGAAAATATTCTAAATTTGATGTAAATTCTAAATCCAGAGAATCAAGAATCTCAATAACCCCAAGCACAAAATCATGAAGAAAACTATATGAGAGCATATGATTAGCCAACTGCTTAAAGCCACTGATAAAGGGAAACCTTAAAGGCAGCCAGAGACGAGAGATACATTTAACACTGAGGAATAGTGAGAGGAGGGCTACAGATCTCTCAATGGAACCAACTGTGGCAAGACAGTGGAGCTATATTTTCATATTATTGAAAGATAAAACCTATCAATGTAGAATTCCATACACAGTGGAAGTATCTTTCAAAATAAGGATAAAAGTAAGACTTTTTCAGAATATAGAAGTTAAAAAAATGTATCACCAGCAAACCTGTCCTATAAGAAATGTTAGAAGACTTCTTTCAGGTGGAAAAAAAATTGAGGCCGGGCACAGTGGCTCATGCCTGTAATTCCAGCATTTTGGGAGGCTGAAGGCAGGTAGATTGCTTGAGCCCAGGAGTTTGAGACCAGCCTGGGCAACATGGTGAAAATCTGTCTCTACAATAACATACAAAAATTAGCCAGGATGTGGTGGCACATGCCTGTATTCCCAGGTACTCAGAAGGCTGAGGTAGGATCACTTGAGGTTGTAGCGAGCTGAGACCTTGCCACTGCACTCCAGCCAGGGCAACAGAGTGAGACCCTGTCTCAAAAAAAAAAAAAAAAAAAAATTCATACCAGATGGAAAGATGAACCTACACAGAAGAATGAGTTATACCAGGAGTGCTAACCATATTACCAGTAGATAAATGTATGGCTTTTTTCTTGTTACTGAAACTGCATTAAAAGATGACTGACTATCAGACTGGGTGTGGTGGCTCACCCCTATAATCCCAGCATTTTGGGAGACTGAGGCAGGCAGATCATGAGGTCCAGAGTTTGAAAGCAGCCTAACTAATGTGGTGAAACCCTATATCTACTAAAAATACAAAAATTAGCCAGGCGTGGTGGTGTGCACCTGTAATCCCAGCTACTCGGGAGGCTGAAGCAGGAGAATCGCTTTAAGCCAGGAGGCAGAGGTTGCAGTAAGCTGAAATCACACCACTGTACTCCAGCCTGGGCCACAGAGGGAGATTCCGTCTCAAAAAAAAAAAAAAGAAAAAAGAAAAACCCACGACTGTCTGCCTGTTTAAACAGAAATAGTAACAGTAAAGTAGAGAGTATACAGCCAATGTATATAGCCAAAGTAAAATGTAGGACTACAAAAGCAGGAAAGTTAAGAGGAGACAGAAGGTTCTTACATGCGAAGTGGTGTAATATCAACTGAAGATGGGTTGTATATGTCGAAGACAGGCATTCTAAATCATAAAGCAAATAAAACTACAGCTAGCAAGCCAACAAGGAAAATAACATGGAAGCCGGGCATGATGGTTCACGCCTGTAATCCCAGCACCTTTGGGAGGCTGACGCAGGCGAATCACTCAAGCCTAGGAGTTTAACATCAGCCTAAGCAACAAAGCAAAACCCAGACTCTAGAAAAAATACAAAAAATTAGTCGTGCAGGGTGGTACATGCTTGTAGTACCAGCTACTCATGGGAGTTGATGTAGGAGAATCACCTGAGCCAGGGAGGTCAGGGCTGTAGTGAGTCATAATCGCCACAGCACTCCAGCCTGAGGAACAGAGTTAGACCTTTTTTCAAAAAAATAAGTAAACAAAAAATAACATGGAATCCCACTAAATAAAAATGAGATCTTCTCTCCAAAGGGGGAAAGAAAACAGAAAAAGTAAACAAACAACAAATAGGACAAGTAAAAACCAAAAAGGAAAATGATAGATTTTATCCTAACTACATCAACAGTTACATTCTATCCTAACTATATCGATAGTCATAGTTAAAAAACTAAATACCCAAAGGAAAAGGCAGAGATTGTCAGATTGAATAAAAGATATCAAGACTCAATTATAGTCCACCTATAAGAAACTCACTTTAAATATAAAGATACAATAGATCAAAAATGAAAGGATGAAAAAATATATACAATGCTAACACTGAACAAAAGAAAGGTGAAGTTGCTATATTAATAAAAGACAAGTCAATTTCAGAGTAAAGAATATTACCAGGGATATAAAAGGTGATTTCACAGTGGACATCAAGAGGACATAAAATTCATCAATGTTCATGCATCTAATAACAGAGCTTCAAAATATGTGAAGGAAAAAATGTTAGAACTGCAAGGAAATATAGACAAATCCACAATTACTTTGTAAGTTTCAGTATTTTCTCACAAATATTGACAGCTATATGAATAAAATCATTGAGGATATAGAAAATTTAAACTAAACCATTGGCTGCATGCACTGGCTCACGCCTGTAATCCCAGCACTTTGGGAGGCCAAGGTGAGCAGATCACTTGAGGTCAGGAGTTTGAGACCAGCCTGGCCAACATGGTGAAATTCCATGTCGACTAAAAATACAAAACATCAGGTGGGTATGGTGGCAGGCACCTGTAATCCCAGCTACTCAGGAGGCTGAGGTGGGAGAATTGCTGGAGGCAGAAGTTGCAGTGAGCCAAGATCGTACCACTGTATTTCAGCCTGGGTGGCAGCGTGAGACTGTCTCAAAAAAAAAAAAAAAAAAAATTAAAATGAAATAAACCATCAAATAATCTGATTTACTTTACATTTATAAAACTCTTCACTCAAAAACAACAGAATAAAAATTTCCCAAGACTGATTATATTTTGGGCCATAAAGGAAGCCTCAATAAACGTAAGTCATACAAAGTATGTTCTTTGACCACAGAGAAATTAAATCAGAAAGCAGTAACAGAAATATTTCTAAAATTCTTCAAATATTTAGAAACTAAATAACACACTTCTAAATAACCAGTGCATCAAAAAAGAAATCAAATGAAAAATTATAAAGTATTCTGAACTGAAAAAAAAGAAAACAAATTGTATCAAAATTTTTACTAAAACAGTACTTAGGAGGAAATTTATAGCACTAAATATCTACCCTAGAAAACATGAAAGATCTCAAATCAATGACCTTAGTTTCCAACTTAAAAGATTTAAACAAGCAATTGAATCCATAGTAAATAGAAGAAATCTGAGTAAAAATTAATAAGATAGTACATAGAAAAGCAATAGAAAAAAACCAATGAAACATGGAAAGACGTCCCATGTTCATGGATTAGAAGATTTAATTTTGTTAAGGTAGTCCTAGTCACCAAATTAATCTATAGATTCAATGTAATCCCTATCAAAAATCCCAGCTGACTTCTTTGCAGAAACTGCCAAGCCGATCTTAGAATTCCAATAGATATTCAAAGGACCCATAACAGCTAAAACAATCTAGAAGAAAAAAAAAGTTGAGGAACTCACGTTTCCAAATTTCAACACATACTATAAAACAACAATACTCAAGACAGTAGGGTACTAACACAAAGACAAACATATTGATCAATGGAATAGAATTGAGAGTCCAGGAAAAAAACTTTACATTCACATTGGAGTAGTTTTCAACAAGGGTGCCAAAGGAATTAACAAAGAGAAAGAATAGTCTTTTAACAAATGGTGCTGGGGAAGCGATGTTCACATGTAAAAGGCAGCAGCTGGCTGGGCGTGGTAGCTTGTGCCTACTATAATCCCAGCACTTTGGGAAGCTGAGGTGGGTTGATCACTTGAGCCCAGTAGTTTGAGACCAACCTGGGGAACACAGTGAGACCTAGTCTGTACAAAAAATTGTTTAAAACCAGCCAGACATAGTGGCACACATCTGTAGTCCCAGCTACTTGCCAGGCTGAGGTGGGAGGACTCCTTGAGCTGGGATGTTGAGGCTGGAGTGAGCCATGATAGCACCATTGCACTCCAGCCTGAGTAACAGAGCTAGACCCTGTTTTAAAAAAAATGCACTTGGAACCCCATCCCACACTGTATTCAAAATTAACTAAAATGGAACATAGATCTACATGTAAAATTACAAAATTCTTAGAAGAAAACATTTGAGGTACAGAATGAGAGAAGTTTTTGCAAATAGATCCAATAAGGAACTTGTATCTAGTATAAAGAATTATTACAACTCAACAATAAGGAGAAATAACCCAATTAAAAAATGGGCAAGGATCCGAGAGACATTTCCCCTAAGAAGATATACAAATGACCAAAATGCACATGAAAAAATGCTTGACATTGTTAGTTATCCAGGAAATGTAAATCAAAACCACAAGGAGGAAACACTTCATATCCACTTAGGATGGCTATAATTAAAAAGACAAATAAGTTTTGGTGAGGATGTGGGGAAACTGGAACCCTCATCCATGGCTAGTGGGAATGTAAAATGGTACAGCCACTTTGTGCCACAATCTGGCAGTTCCTCAAATGGTTAAACATAGTTACCCTATGATATCTAGAAACTCTAAAGCTAAGTATATACCCAAGAAAAATGAAAACATATGCCCATATAAAAACTTGTACTTGGCCAGGCATGGTGGCTCACGCCTGTAATCCCAGCACTTTGGGAAACTGAAGTGGGCAGATCACTTGAGGTCAGGAGTTCGAGACCAGCCTGGCCAACATGGTGAAACCCCATCTCTACTAAAAATACAAAAATTAGCTGGCACACACCTGTTGTCCCAGGTACTCGGGAGGCTGAGGCAGGAGAAATGCCTGAACTCAGGAGGCAGAGGCTGCAGTGAGCCTAGATGGTGCCGCTGTACTACAGCCTGGGTGACAAGACTGAAACTGTCTCAATCAATCAATAACTTGTATGTTAGGCCAGGCGCAGTAGCTCATGCCTATAATCCCAGAACTTTGTGAACCCAAGGCAGGTGGATCACTTGAGCCCAGGAGTTTGAGACCAGCATAGGTAACATGGCAAGATCCCATCTCTACAGCATAGTTTTCAAAAATTAGCTGGGCATGGTGGTGCATGCCTGTAGTCCCAGCTACTCGGGAGGCTGAGGCAGGAGGATCACCTGAACCCAGATCGAGGCTGCAGTGAGCCATCATCACTCCACTGCACAGCAACCTGGGCAACAGAGCAAGACTCTGTCTCAAAAAGGAAAAAAAAAAAGCTAGAAAGAAGGATGTTGAATCAACTGCTATGACACCAGAAAATAAGTATCAACTTGATTTTCCAGCCCAGGCATCTAAGATGTGGCTCTACCCAAGAAATCTGGTCTTCCGTGAGTTCTTTAGGGAGGAGAGTCTCAGCAGAGATGAAAGACTGAGTGGACATGAAGCTTTAGGCATTCTAGGCAGACAACTTTCAATCTGAAACATACAAATATGGTCAGTGTGTGGTAAGCAGGGGGACTTCCTGTGAAAAAAGCCAAGCACTGGAGTTGCACAGTAAGCCTAGTCCTCAGATGCAGGGTAAATGTAAGCAAGGCCTTCACTCATCTTCTCTCCAGTGCCTAGGACAGGGCTTGAGACAAAGCAGGTGCTCAAAACATGTCTGCCCAACGGAAACGATAAACACTACTGTCATTGAACTGACACGTGTCCACACTAGCTAACCAGACTGCAAGGAAACTCACAGTGATGAGACACTCACATTACAGGAAAGGTGCTTCACCTTGGCTCTGCCCAAGAATCACCCGCCAAGTCACTATGGAGATGGGTCCTGGCTGCTGTGTTTTCCAAAACTTTGCTGGTGTTATATGCAGAGTGTAGAGCCTCTAGGCTGTGAAGTAAGAAACTAGTTACTGTTCCTCCGTAACCAAATTTTGGAGATGTCTGTGAGAGAGAAACACACAGGCAGAGAGAGTACAGAAAACTTGGTAGAAGAACTTGGATACTTTATTGAACTCAATCTGGATTATTAAATCAAAGACTAGGACACAATACAATATAAACAAAACTTTATCAAATTAAGAGGCAATATACACCACAGCAATAAGATACTCATTACTCTTTAGTAACAGTCAGGAAGTATTGCAACCTCAAGCCTGGCACTCAATTTCAGCAATTCCAATCTGATAGATCATTCAGGGTGTCTTCCATTAAGTCTTCCCTGTTCTCTCTAATCGATAATGACCTCTGGCTCCCCTTCCCTGATAGCCCACAGCATCACGCTTTTCATCATTTTATGATGGCCAATTTAGGACTTCATTGGGAAGCTTTGTGGGTATTTTTTATTTTTACTTTTTTATTTGAGACGGAGTCTCACTCTGTCATCCAGGCTGGAGCGCAGTGGTGTGATCTCAGCTCACTGCAACCTCCGCCTCCCGGGTTCAAGCAATTCTCCTGCCTCAGCCTCCTGAGTAGCTGGGATTACAGGCCCACGCCACCAAGCCCAGCTAATGTTTCAATTTTTAGTAGAGACGGGGTTTCACATGTTGACAAGGCTGGTCTGGAACTCCTGACCTCAAGTGATCTGCCTGCCTCGGGCTCCCAAAGTGCTGGGATTACAGGTGTGAGCCACTGCACGGGGCCGGCTTTGTATTTTAGTTCCACAAATGCCACACGGGAAGCTGTGTAGCCTTGTGATTAAGAGGGAAGGCTTTGGAGCCAGATGACCTGGATTTAAAACCTACTCCCACCATTTACTAGCTGTGTATCCTTAGTCCAGTTAATTACCCCCTCTGTGTCTCAGTTGCCTCACTTTTATCATGGGAATAATTTAGCAGTGTTGTGCTATAAATTCAGGTAATCCAGGCTGGGCACAGTGTCTCATGCCTGTAATCCCAGCACTTTAAGAGGCCGAGGCAGGCGGATCACCTGAGGTCAGGAGTTCGAGACCAGTCTGGCCAACATGGTGAAACCCCGTTTCTACTAAAAATACAAAAATTAGCCTGGCGTGGTGGCGGGCACCTGTAATCCTAGCTACTCGGGAGGCTGAGGCAGGAGAATCGCTTGAACCCAGGAGAAGGAGATTGCAGTGAGCCAAGATTGCACCACTGCACTCCAACCTAGGCAACAGAGTGAGACTCCGTCTCAAAAAAAAAAAAAAAAAAAATCAGATAACCATTCAATCACTAGCAGTATTTGCCATGTCTCCACTAAATTTCTCAACGTCGTAGAAAACACAGCACAATCTAACAGGAGCTCTTCACTGCCTCCCACAGCTCCACACCACTCTTCTCTCAAGGAACAGCAGCACTGCCCTCCCAGGGCTCAAGCCAACCCTGCATCACCCTGGACTCCTCCCTTCACATTACCCTGCCACGGCCACTCCATCAGTGAGCCTGCCTGTTCTCCCTCTAAATATATAGTCACGTCTGTCTAGCGTCACCACCCCACTGCCCTCTCTTGAGCAAGCCTCTGTCACTTCTCCTCTGACTGATATACCATTGTAGCCACAAGCCTTGCCTCCCTGCCTGCACTCTGACCACCACCCCTTTCACTTTCCAGAGCAGTGGAGTAAGGTCTTAACACATCGGGATGATCACGTCACTTAGTCTTGTTTGCTTTCCTGCCGTCTGGTAGCATGGTAGTGGGGAGCTGACCTTGGCTATGCAGAGCGTAACACCAGGGGATGGTATGAGGGGAAGGAATCCACGTCCCTGCCACCAGCCTTGATCTGGGTGCCACCAGCCTTGATCTGGGTGCCACCAGCCCTACGCCTAGATTTAGTGACCCTGGGTTCCACCCCACTGGACTGCTCACCTTCATGCTGTTCTGCACAGGAGAATCAAAATTCCATCCTATTAGGGCCAGCGTGGTTTGGAGGCTCTTGGTTACAAAAGCACCCTAACCTGCTATATTACTGTACCACACTATTACTATATTACTGGGGTAACCTGCACCCCAGTAATATAACAACTGGTATCTGGAGAGGGGATGCAACTGTGACAGAAACCTAAGTGACACTGGCTTCACAGTCAGGCAGTGGCTGGTGGGGAAACAGATGGTGCAGAGTAAAAGCTAGTCACTCTCCCTACGCATCTAAAAAAAGGCTGCCCGCATTAACTGGGAAGACGGATCCTGCACTTACCAAGCATGTGTAGCTCTAGAAAAAAAATTAAAAAGCAAATATTCGGTATGTTGGCTGCTCACTGCTGCCCTTAGAAAGGAACTTTGAAATAAACGAGGTTAAGAACTAGCCAATTTGCAAGCAGAGGTGGCCAAGCGGCTGTCTTCCTGCTCCAATCCTGCAGGACTTCTTTCAGTTCCCCTGAGACACTAAGCTCCTTCCTCCAACACTGGTTTTTTTTTGCCAGCTCCCACCCTGCTTACCCCTGGTCATCCTTCAAGGCTCACACACACCTGACTTACCCTCCCAGCCTGGATCTTGTGCGGGTCCCCCCATTACCATCTTATCTTACCCTCTTCTCATCAATTAATGGACTCAACCCAAGCAGCACTAATACGCTCAACGCCGGGTAATTTTCTGCGCTATTCGCTGCCCCCGTACCCGTTCCCCAACACCCAGCCCCGAGCCTGGCACGTGGCAGGCGCTCAGTGAACGAAACTCAGGAACAGTAAAGTGTAGACGGCAAGAGAAGACATGACCCGGACACCAAGCACCCGAGTTCATGCAGAGTGTCCCGGCCCACGTTTTGCGGAGCCTGGGTCTGGAGCCCCAGGGAGCGTGTGGGTCTGGAAGATGCCCGGGTTTCGCGAGTCCGCGCAGGCGCGAAACCAGGAGGGCGGTGTCAAATCTCTCCGAATAGGCCACGCCCATAACTGGCCACGCCCACCCGCTCACGCCCTCTCAGGCAGGTCCGCGCGCGCGTGAGGGGCTTCGGCCGGGCCTTCGCACAGGGAAGGCCACGCCGGGAAACAGGAGGCGCGGTGGGAGCCCGCCCAGGGGCCATCCGTCCTCCCGTCCAGGCCCCGGGGGCTCACCATATCCCCCAAAACCTGCAGGTCCTCCGCCCTCCGCCGTCGCCAGCGGCCGAGCGCTAAGCTCTCCATGCAGCCCCAGGCTCAAGCCCGCCCGGCCTCTCAGGCCCGGCAGTGGCCCGCGCGCCACGCCCCCTTCCGCACACGGCCCTGGGGAGCCAATGGGGAGGCGGAGAGGCGGGGCGCCGCGGGAAGCGCGACAGCGCCTAGGCGAGGACAGCAGGCAGGAGTAGCAGAGACCAGAGTCTTCTGGGGATCTTGGGATGGTGTGGGCGTTGTCCGTCTGCTCCAAGTCATTGCTTCGCAGAGGCCGGCTTGTCGCTTCTCCGTTCACAGAACCAGCCGCGGAGCTCGGAAGAAACCATTCTTTCAGGAACCCGCCAAGCTTTGACAACAACGCTTGAGCGAGACAGCGGGTGTTTCTGGGAGTTGTGGTCCTCAGGGCTGCCTCGCTTCCGGGTGAGAGAGGCGGGCGCCGCTGTGGGAAGGCGCGGAGCGTTCCGGCCACCCCCCGCGGCGCGCAGCTGTTGTGTCTGGTGGCTGCTCGGTGGGAGGCCCCGGAAGCACTCGGCTTCTCGGCTGGCTGGAGGGCACTGTGAGGTCGCAGGCGCTGAGCTGCCGGGGCCTTTGGGCTGGGCTGAAGGGGAAAAGCGCAGCCACTGTCGCTCCGCCTGGCCGCTGCCGGGGATCCAGCCAACCCTCCACAGCCGGCGGCCGCTCTGTCTCCGGCCTGGCGCGGTCCTGAGCACCGCTGAGCCCTCATCTTAGGGCACCGAGGCCTGGACTCCTGCAGCCGCTTGTCCAGGCCCCTCCTGCCTTAGCGTGGAGCTCCCTTGACTGCTCCAAACTGCCCAGACCGGCGCCTTTTTTGGATGAATTAAAACGGGGCCACTCCGTTGCCAGCGATTGGCTAGCAATGGGCATATGACCTAGCATGGGCCAGGGAGAAGTAAGCGGGATCTGTTGAGGCAGAGTTCTGGGAACGATTTTTCTTCTAGTTAAAAAGGGAGGTGAATGGGTGAGGGCTGTTTTCTTCCTGTTGTCGTTGCCCAGTGTAAGTTTCCTGGAGCTGCGGCAGCCTTTTTATCACTGTGAGGGCAGCTGATGGGAGCCCTAGGAAAGCACCTAGAGCCGGAACAGCTTGAGCCTCCGAACCAACCCACAGCTGACGACCAACCTCCAGGTCACGTGTCGTGTCTGAGTCGCTGTGAGTTTACCATCATTCTGCTGCAGTCGAAGGCATCCTTTGCACAAAGCCCTTTATGGTGAAATGAATGAATCCCTCTTCGGGCTACTTGCTACATGATCTTCAAGTAGTTAATCTCACTCAGTTTCCTCGTTTATAAAGGATAAGATGATAAAGTGTAGGGATTGTAAGGATTACATGAGGCATTTACCTAGAACGTACTTAGAACAATGCTGGACACAAACTGAGTACTCAACAAATGTTATATTTCTCCTATTAGTACTCCTAGGACTAATTATGCCACCACTGAGTCACAGTCCCTCATCAAAAACCTTTCAGGCCAAATGTGTTTGTGGAATTAAGAATTTTTTGAACGTTTAAAAAAGGTGAGATATATTGTATACCCCCGTAGTCAAACAATATTTCTGTAGCAGAAGTGTGTCAGTATTCACAAATATTCACCCTAAGTGGAATATATAAAGGTTGTAAATAGGGCCAGGCACAGTGGCTCATGCCTGTAATCCCAGTACTTAGGGAGGCCAGAGCGGGAGGATTGCTTGAACCCAGGTGTTTGAGACCAGCCCAGGACACGTTGTGAGACCCCTGTCTCTACAAAGTAAAAATAAAGAAATTAGCTGGGACTAATTTTTTAAAAAATTAGTTGGTACTGTGGTGCCCACCTGTAGTCCCAGCTACTCAGAAGGCTAAGATCGCTTGGGCCTGGAAGGTTGAGGCTGCATCAAGCTGTATCACACCACTGCACTCCGGCCTGGACAATAGAGCGAAACCCTGTCTCAAATAAATACAGTAAATAATAAAGGTTGTAAATAGTCTCATATCAGTTCAAATGAGTTTACTCCAAACGTGGGGAAAAAATAATGATTTGGAGGACTTTCTGCATTTCAGAATTGAAAATAATGTACTGTTGTGGGCCTCTAAAAACATTCGTCTTGCAGTTGAGTTGATTTTCTTTGTCACGCGTTTTTGATATCAGCGGCCTTTATACTTGTGGCTGCTTTTCAGACGTGTCAAAGAACAAAATTTCAACAAATTTGGTTTCAAGGATCTGATTGGCTTTTATTAGCAATGCATGCACCAGACAGTAGACAAGACAGAAAGGTGTTCCAGTGAGGACAGAGTGGCTGAGTTTGACCAGCAGAAAAATGTGGAGGAAAGCAAGAAGAATGAACAAATAGCAGATCAGTCATTTCAAGATTACTTTCCTTATAGGGGTGTAAATGAGAGCGTGGCTTATTTGGCTTTCTTCTCTCTCCTGATTTCTCAGAAGATCAGAACTTACAGGTAAGCAACCCAGGTTTCACTTTGGTGGCATGGATCCTTAGCATTCATGACTCCAGTTTTGATTTTGGTCTGCTGGCTTTCTTAAATGGATGCATGAGACAACCATTTAGTAATGCAGGGAGGCTACTTAGCCAGGAACAAGATACAGCAATAGGTATATTTAGAAGGATGCAGTTTAGCTTAGCACACTGTTTACCCAGCATCAGTCACTTGGGTACTACTAACTGCAAGATGTATACCAAATCTCTCCTATTATTTACATAGTATATTAATTTAAATTCTCAATAGCTTAAGTTTGAAAACCTTTAAAAATAATATGTAACATCTATAAAATGATAGTTTGAATGCTCATTATTTTAATATGTTAAATAGGTTAATTATTAGAAGAAAATATGGGAGGCCAGGCACAGTGACTCATGCCTGTAATCCCAGCACTTTGGAAGGCCAAGAGGGGTGGATTGCTTAAAGCCTGTAATTTGAGACCAGTTGGCCAACATGACAAAACCCTGTCCCTACTAAAAAAGCAAAAATTAGCCAGGCATGGTGGCACATGCCTGTAATCCTGGCTTTTTGGGAGGCTGAGGCATGAGAATTTCTTGAACCCCAGAGGCATAGGTTTCAGTGAGTCAAGATCACGCCACTGCACTCCAGCCTGGGTGACAAAACAAAACTCTGTCTCAAAATTAAAAAAATAAAATATGGGAGAACTTTATCATATTGGATTCTTGCATATGACACCAAATGCACAGTCAACAAAAGAAAAAAATAAATAATTTGGACTGTATCAAAATTTAAAATCTCATACACCAAAAGACACTACTAATCCAGTGAAAAAGCAACCCATGAAATGGAGAAAATATTCTCAAATCACGTATCTGATAAGGAGCTAACATTCCAGATTACATGAGGAATGCCTGCAACTCAACAACAACAAAAAACCTGATGGAAAAGTAGACAAATACCAGCATGAGCAAGGCAGCAGGATCCTATCTCTCCAGAAAGCAAAGAATTAGCCTCGTGCCAGAGACGCTGAGGTGGGAGGATCACTTGACACCAGAAGTCTGAGGCTTCAGTGAACCATGATCTCACCACTATACTCTATCCTAAGTGACAGAGTGAGACTATGTCTCAAAAACGAAACAAAACAGAAAAATAGACAAATAAATAGACATTTCTCAAAAGAAGATATACAAATGGCCAATAAGCACATGAAGATGGTATCAGTTATTAGGGAAATGCTGATCAAAACCATATCGAGATACCACTTCACACCCATTATAGGATGGCTGTTATCAAAAAGAAAAAAATCAATGGCCAGGTGCTGTGGCTCATGCCTGTAATCCCAGCACTTTCAGAGGCTAAGGCAGGTAGATCACTTGAGGCCAGGAATTCAAGACCTGGCCAACATGATGAAATCCCATCTCTATTAAAAATACAAAAATCAGCCAGGTGTGGTGGTGAAGGCCTCTAATCCCAGCTACTTGGGAGACTGAGGCAGGAGAATTGTTTGAACTCAAAGGAGGTGGAGGTTGCGGTAAGCCAAGATCACGCCACTGTATTCCAGCCTGGGCGACAGAGTGAGACTCTATCTCAAAAAAAAAAAAAAAAAAATGGCCGGGCATGGTGGGTGGCTCATGCCTGAAATCTCAGCGCTTCATGAGGCCGAGTTGAGTAGATCACTTGAGCCTAGGAGTTTGAGACCAGCCTGGACAAAATGGCAAGACCTCATTAAAATATAAAAATTAACCAGGTATCATGGCTCCTGCCTGTAGTCCCACCTACTCAGGAGGCTTAGAGGTGGGTGGATTGCTTGAGCCTGGAAGGTTGAGGCTGCAGTGAGCTGAAATTGCGCCACTGTACTCCTCCAGCCTGGGCAACAGATGAAGACCCCCTTAAAAAAAGAAAAGAAAATGACAAGTTTTGGCTAGGCTGTGGAGAGATTGGAATCCTTGTGCATGGCTGGTGGAAATGTAAAATGCTCTAGCTGTTGTTGAAAACAGTGTGGTGTTTCTTCAAAAAATTAAAAATAAAATTACCATATAATCCAGCAATTCCACTTCTGGGAATATACACAGAATAACTGAAGACATGGACTCAAGGGGATATTTGCACACCTGTGTTCATAGCAGCTTTATTCCCAGTAGCCAAAATTTGGAAGCAACCCAAATGTCCATCAGTGGATAAACAAAATATGGTCACCGTGTGTGGTGGCTCACGCCTGTAATCCCAGCACTTTGAGAAGCCAAGGCGGCCGGACCAACATGGTAAAACCCCATCTCTACTAAAAATACAAAAAATAGCCCAGTGTGGCAGGATGCACCTGTAATCCCAGCTACACAGGAGGCTGAGGCAAGAGAATCGCTTGAACCTGGGAGGTGGAGGTTGCAGTGAGCCGAGCTCACGCCACTGAGCCCCAGCTTGGGGGATAGAGAAGACTGTCTCAATAAATTAATTAATTTTAAAAAGTGGTTTGTATGTGTATATATATAATATCCTACCATATAAAAATATGGTAGAATAATATGCAACCTTAAAAAGGAAGGGAATTTTGGCACATTTTACAACATGGATGAACCTTGAAGACATAATGCTAAGTGAAATAAGCCAGTCACAAACAGTCCAAACTATGATTCCACTTATATGAGCTACCTAGAGTAGAGAAAGGTATGGAGACAGAAAGCCGAAGGTGATTGTCAGGGCCTGGGAGGAGGAGGAATGGGAAGGTGCTGTGAAGTGGGTTGAGTTTTTGCTTGGGAAGATGAAAAAGTCCTGAAGATGAACGACGGCGATGTTTGCACAACGTTATGAATGTACTTAACATTACTAAATCATACACCTAAATATAGTTAAGGTGGCAAACTTCATCTTATGTATATTTTACCACAATAAAAACTACATTAACTGTTAAAATGAAAGTTGTTTCTCAGCCGGGTCCAGTGGCTCATGCCTGTAATCCCAGCACTTTGGGAGGCTGAGGGGAGCAGATCGCTTGAGCCCAGGAGTTCAAGGCTGCGGTACAAGCCTGGGCAATGAGGCAAAACCCCATCTCTAAAAATAAAAATTGTTTCTCATGGCTGGTCATGGTGACACACACCTGTAATCCCAGCAGTTTAAGAGGCATAGGTGGGGAGATCACTTGAGCTCTGGATTTTGCGACCAGTCTGGGCAACACAGGGAGACCCTGGTTTCTACAAAAAAAGTATATACAAATTAGCCTGGCATGGTGGCATGCACCTGTAGTCCCAGCTACTCAGGAGCCTGAGGTGGGAGGATCGCTTGAGCCCAGAAGGTCAAGGCTGTGGTGAGTCATGATCATGTTGCTGTACTCCAACTGGGGCAATATAGCAAGACCCTGCCTCAAAAAAAAAAAAAAAACCTGTTTTGGTACCACTAATTGTCATCTTGCACACCTCCTTCAAGGGAAGTGTCTCTCAGGTAGAAGTTGAGTTCAATCTCGCCCTGCCAGTTTCCAGCACGTGGACAAAGCTGCTTGAACCTCTAAGTCCTCTTCCCTTTTTTGGTGTATAAAACCTGGCACAGTGGCACATGCCTGTAGTCCTAGCTACTCGAGAGGCTGAGGCAGGAGGGTTGCTTGAGCCCAGGAGTTTGAGGCTATAGTGTGCTATGGTGTAAGTTGTGAATGGCCACTGCATTCTAGCCTGGAGGACATAGTGGGACCTTGTCTAAAAACTAAAGAAAAAAATTAAAAATTGGAACGCAATGGTATCCACCTCAGTGGAATACTTTTGAGTTTTAAGTGAGATGCTGTCTGTGACTGTGGAGTGGTGAGCCCTGTGTCTGGTAAGCTCTCAACTAACGGTAGCTGGTGTGACTACCTCTTGTCTTTCTCCAACTGAGCACATGGTCTTTCCCCTTCCTGGACCACACAGAGTCCAGGAAGTTTCCAGAGAGGTTTGATTTGATAATGGCTCCTGTACTCAACTGATGAGTGTTTGTTTCTGAGCCTCAGTTCCCTCATCTATAAATAGGAATAAAATAGACTGCTCCTGTTGCCTGCCTTCCAGAGAAGTGAGAGCTTCCCAGAGTGGCTGCTGATTTGCCAATGAACACACTCAGCTTGGCTATGCCAAAGAGGATCTGTGTGTGTGGTGGGGCGGGGCCAAGGAGCAGTTCTGACTCAACTGTTGCAAAGCCATTACTTCAGTTCTTCCATTTACCTAATCTTCCCCCTTTCAAACTCCCATGACGTCTTCTAAAAAGCACCATGTCTGCCCATCTTACTGAGATGTATAAGATAAGCACACACAGGGCACTGAGCTCCCTCAGCAAGTCCAGGTGTGCAAACGCCCCGGTGTGTCCTGGTGCCCAGCACAGGCAGGGCGCAGAGTGGGTGCCTGCTCGAGGCCAAGGGATGGGTGAGTTCAGCAGTTAGCTATGGGGTGTCCACTCAGGCCTACCCCTGGGAGGGCCTCTAGAAGGGGTACCCCTGCCCTCCTGTCCTCTCTGCAGGAGTGACTCCAGAGAAGCAGACACAGCTCCATGTGAGACAAGACGGTAAGTATGCACAAGCCATGCAGGCGCCACTTCTTGACTTTTTAATGACATCTGATGTTCGTGTGTTCAAATCATGTTGCTAAAGAGGAGCTGCGTAGGACTGTCTATGGAGGGTCTCACTCTTTGCTGTCTCTGGTCTCTCCTGTCTAGCCTCGGTCTTCAGCTCTCTCCTCTCCCTGTGGACAGGGCAGGCTTCTAGCCCGAGGATTCGAACATGAAGGTTGCCCTTCTCCCTACAGGGGGAGCCACATGTTTGTTTTTTGAGGGTCATGGTTTCATTCCAAAATCATTTTAGCTTAGGCTGCATTTTCTTTTACAAGACTCTGTTTAAGACTTTTCTACCTGCTCATAAAAATGAGATTAAAAAAAGAGAAAGGCTTTTCTAAATGCAATCCTTATAATAATCCAGGAATACTTCATTAAAAAAAAGAAAGTAACAATCCACTATTTTTCAGCTTTCAAAATAATATCTCTAAATGTAGACTTTTGTAATCTAAGCCAGTTCCCCGAATTATTTTCTGACATTGTGAATGTGCTTTTTAAGGATGATAAAGAAACAGATAATTATTTACTATCAAAAGACTTTAGGCTGGGTGCAGTGGCTCACACCTGTAGTCCCAGCACTTTGGGAGGCTGAGGTGGGTGGATCACTTGAGGTCAGGAGTTCGAGACCAGCCTGACCAACATGGCAAAACCCTGTCTCTATTAGAAATACAAAAAAATAGTCAGGTGTCATGGTGGGCACCTGTAATCCCAGCTGCTCAGGAGACTGAGGCATGAGAATCACTTGAACCTGGGAGGCAGAGGTTGCAGTGAGCCAAGATCGCACCACTGCACTCCAGCCTGGTTGAAAGAGCGAGACCTTGTCTCAAATAAAACAAAATAAAATAAAATAAAATAAAAAGGCTTTATGATCAGTGCAATGTAGAGATCTATATGACACTGTATAATGTATATGCCCTAGTCCATCTCACAATGGAACCATAAGCACTCGCAATATACAGAAGGCAAGAATTTTATAGTCTGTCATTTTGCATTTTCTTCATAGGTGCTGTAGATAAATAAAAATATTAATAAACCACAAATGTGCCTTCCAAAGTCAATAGCTTTATGTTTGGAAAGTAGTGCCTCCCATCTTAACCTACCCCTGCTTCTAATAGCTTGACAATGTTTGTGGAATGCCACACACCAGCGTCCTTTCTGTGTTACGCTTTGTTTCAACAATAGACTGAAATTTTAGCATGATGTTTTATATTTCATCCTAAATTTATTTATTTGCAAGTGTATGAAGTCACATTGGTTATGTCTGATAATCCATTTTGGACATGTATTTTCATATAAATTATAGGACATTTTTGCCTCTCAGTTCTCACAACATAGTAAGAAAAAAAAAAACCAGCATGTGGAAATATGACTGATGCCATGTTAGTGTGTGGTTGGAAATAATAAAGATTATAAATGACTCCATAGGTGTAGAAAATAAGGGGAAAAGACTTATTGGGGAGAAGTAAAAAAGCTTGTTTTCTTTATGCATAGCAGAAAGAAGGCACCCTGACTGATATATTCCCATTCACCTTCTTTTTATTTTGAAGGGGGTTTTTATTAACCCCTTTTATCAATCAAAATAAATTGATTGCCAGTGAATGCAATATTTTCTGACTATTTGAAATTATAAAATGAAAGCAAAGCCATGTAAACTCACATACTACATTTGCTGATAAACAAGAGACAAACCTCCCCGCCAAAAAGGATTGCTAAGTAGTTAAAGATTCTTATAGCCATCCCTTAAAAAAGAACATTTTAGGCCAGGCATGGGGTTCTTGCCTGTAATCCCCTTTGGGAGGCTGAGTCAGAGGATCTTTTGAGCCCAGGAGTTGGAAACTAGCCTGGGAAACATAGGGACCCCCATCTCTATAAAAAATAAAAATAAAATGATCCAAGCATGGTGGCACGGGCCTGTGGTCCCAGCTCCTCGGGAGGCTGAGGCAGAGGCAGAGGATCCCTTGAACCTGGGTGGCCTAGGCCGCAGTGAGCCATGATCACGCCATTACACTCCAGCCTGGTGAAAGAGCAAGACCTTTCTCAAAGAAAAAAAAGAATATTTTATTTAAGAATAGGATTAGGCCTTGGGATTCATTTGGAATTCAACTTCATCCAGCTGTGTTAGTGGCCAAATAGTCATTAAATAACAGAATACTGTTATTTAATAAATATATCCCATCATAAAAGGACATATTCTTTTTTGTGTGTGTGACAAAGTCTTGCTCATGTTCCCCAAGCTGGAGTACAGTGACAAAATCTTGGTGCCTGCCACCATGCCTGGAGAATTTATGTATTTTTAGTAGAGACAGGGTTTCACCATGTTAGCCAGGCTGGTCTCGAACTCCTGACCACAGGTGATCTACCTCCTCCACCTCCCAAAGTGCTGGGATTACAGGAGTGAGCCACTGAGCCTGGCAAAAGGGCATATTTCTTTAAGGCAAATACAGTTATGACCAATATCTGTCCTGGGCAAGGAATTATATACTTACCTGATTCAAGAGGGGAGAAAACTGGGTGGTCAAAAATGCATTTGTGATTCACTCCCTGAAGAGGCAGCCTGGTGACATGGTTTCACTGTGTCCTCACCCAAATCTCTTCTTGAATTGTAGCTCCCATAATTCCCACGTGTTGTGGGGATCATGCGGGTGGTTTTTCTTGTGCTGTTCTCCTGATAGTGAGAAGTCTCACAAGATCTGATGGTTTTATAAAGGGGAGTTCCCTGCATAAGCTCTCTTGCCCGCCATCATGGAAGATGTGACTGCTCCTCCTTTGACTTCTGCCGTGATTGTGAGGCCTCCCAAGCCATGTGGAACTGTGAGTACATTAAATCTCTTTCCTTTATAAGTTACACAGTCTTGGGCATGTCTTTTTTTTTTTTTTTTTTGAGACAGAGTTTCGCTCTTGTTGCCCAAGCTAGAGTACAATGGCGCCATCTCTGCTCACCGCAACATCCACCACCCGGGTTCAAGCAATTCTCCTGCTTCAGCCTCCTGAGTAGCTGGGATTGTAGGCATGTGGCACCATGTCCAGCTTATTTTGTATTTTTAGTAGAGATGGGGTTTCTCCACGTAGTTCAGGCTGGTCTTGAACTCCTGACCTCAGGTGATCTGCCCACCTAGGCCTCCCAAAGTGCTGAGATTACCGGTGTGAGCCACCATGCCCGGCCAGTATGTCATTATTAGGAGCGTGAAAACGAATACATCTGGTCACTCTTAGCTGTGACACAGTGATATTGAATGCGCACAAACTAAAAATGATTTCAGCCAAACTGGTGAGAGCATTCCTCCAGAAAGAAGGCCAGGGAGTTTGGGACAATAGGAATAAAATGCAGTGGTTTTGAAAATGGGGCCAAACTGTGCTCCCCTGTGGAGGGGCTGAGGAGAAAGGAGCAGGGCATTGAGCCCTCTGTTGGTTCATTTGGCCTCAGCCTCTGGGCTCTCTACTTCCTACCATCAGCCCGCAGGGCAGCTGCTGCTCACTGGCCACCTGGCTGCTGATGGGCTTGGTGGCTGGCAGAGCTGCCCTGTTGTGTCTGTGCAGAGTCAGCCAGTCGTGGCTCAGCGTGGCTCTTTCCCTCAGTTTTATGGAGTAAAGAGTTCCTCATTAGGGCCTCACACATCTGTCTCTCATCATAGGAGGGTGACTTTCTTCCTGCATCTCCACTTCCTAGTCATTTAAACCAGAGGTGAACTGGAAAAAGAATGTAGGTTATGATGGGAAAGTCTAAAGGTAATGTTGGCATGGAAGTGTTTCAGTGAGATGTTTTTTCTGATTAAAGTAAAGCATATTTCATAGATGGCCAAGGAATAGATACAACCTCAAACTTAGGATAAGAATGGAGTCAACACCAGGCTTTCACTTGACTCTCCTGAAATTAGCTCCTTCACCAGAACATTACTGCTGTATTTCTCTCTTTCTTTATACATACCATCAGGCAATTGGGGCCGATGCATCCTTTAAAAATTAGTGGTTTGTTTCTTCTTTTGTCTTTTTGTTTGTTCTAGAAGAAGAAACTTAAAGCCAGCCGTTGTTTTACAGAAAAATCATTCAGCCATTGAAACCCAAAGTGGGCCATTTAGTCTGGAGAGCGTGGAAACCATGAATCCTTTCAGAGTTTGAAGCAAATGCAAAACTGTTCACGTCATCCTGGGTTATTTTATCATCTTACCACCTTCCTGAAATGGAACTCGAACTTCATTTAGAGTAGCTCTCTGGCACACTGGCAGGGGGGCTCCCAGAGCTGAGTGAGCAGTGGGTGCCATGAGAAGCGGGCGTTCTGCCCCGACCAGCCCATCTCACTCTACCGGCATTTGTGGTGCGCCAGTGTGCCTGCAGCCCCAAGGATGGACAACTCCAGAGAAAGCTCAAGAACACAGATTTAGATGATTAACCAAAATAGTCCATTTCCGTCTTCCTGCACCTGGGGGGAAACTCTACTTGCATTTTAGAGGAGAGAGAGAATGGGAAGGAAGCCACTGCAAGTGTAGTGGACATTGGAGGACTCTGGGCAACTAGAACACTGTGTGGCCACTGATAAAGTTTCAACCAAGTCGCGTTCCAGGTTGGGTGACTGGAACGCAACTTGGTTGAAACTTACTTAAATCAGTGGCCACAGTGTTCTACTTGCAGGCTGGAACTAGCTATGGAGGCTGTGCCATGGCCCCAGCTTGAAGCCCAGAACTATTAGCGTGTATCCCGAGTTGTGTTTGTAAGGGCTGTGTGTGTTTTAGCGTGTATCCGAGTTGTGTTTGTAAGGACTGTGTGTGTTTTAGTGTGTATCCTGAGTTGTGTTTGTAAGGGTCGTGTGTATTTTAGCATGTATCCTGAATTGTGTTTATAAGGGCTGTGTGTGTTTTTAGTGCATCCCAGACATTTCTACCCTGATTTCTTTCTATAGGCAGGAGCGGCCGACTGTGCCTTGTGCCAGGGGCCACTCCAGAGGTCCCCTCTGGAAGGTCATGCCTCAGTGCAAAAGCAGCCTGTGAAAGAATGCTAAGGTCAGCAGAAGAGAGGGCACATTCCAAGGAGGCAGCGTGGGTTGGGACACAGTGTCTGGGAAGGGACCTCCTTCGGATGAGAGCTCTCAGAGCCAGACGGCATGAAAGAACCTGACTGTAGAACTTTTCAGGTCTCTAAGGAATTACATCGGATTCTGTAAGAATCAGAAGTTTGTTGGCCAGGTGCAGTGGCTCACACCTGTAATCTCAGCACTTGGAGAGGCTGAGACAGGAAGATCACTTGAGCTCAGGAGATGGCGACCAGCCTGGGCAACATAGCGAGACCTCATCTTTATTTAAAAAAAAAAAAAAAAAAAAAAAGGCCGGGCACAGTGGCTCACGCCCGTAATTCTAGTGCTTTGGGAGGCCAAGGTAGGTGGATCATGAGGTTGAGAGATAGGACCATCCTGGCTAACACAATGAAACCCTGTCTCTGCTAAAAATTCAAAAAATTAGCCGGGCATGGTGGCACACTCCTGTAGTCCCAGCTACTCAGGAGGCTGAGCCAGGAGAATCTCTTGAACCCAGGAGGCAGAGGTTGCAGTGAGCTGAGATTGCACCACTGCACTCCAGCCTGGGTGACGGAGCGAGACTGTCTCAAAATAAAAAAAGTTTGTGACACAAAGGAAAGCTTATCTGTGTCCTTAGTTTCTTAGCTATGAAACAAGAACTACAAATAACAGCAGAAAATTAACTCCATCTGGACTCGGAGGATAAGGGCACAATGGCACACAATACTATTTACACATAAAACAAATGGAGAGACAGTGTAGCTGCATGTGAGCATCCGTGGTAATTAGGCGCACGCACTCAGTGACCAACGAATCGCATTCAGTGTGTCCAGGGCATCGCCTCAGGAACTGGGCCTTGGGGTTAGTAAGGATGCTTTGAAAGTATGTCTGCCAGTCACAACAAGTGGAGGGCTCTCCTCTCTCCCTCCTGTGTTAACATGCTTTCATATGGCCAGTGCAGTCTTGATAAATCTTGCAGGATCTTAAATACACAGCCTACTGAAATGGGAAGGGAAGAAGAAGGTGTTAAAAGTTCGCAGGTCAGGGGAAAAGCTCATGTTTTGGATGGGTCGGCAGAACCTCCACAAATACAGCATCAGTTTGTGTGAATTCTCAGCTGTGGTTTCTCAGGTTGAATAAAGGCGGCACTGAACAAAGGCCTCTGCTTCTCCAGCCTGAAGAGGCGCTGATGCCACCTACAGGCTGGAATCTGACACTACAATTCGTGCCCAATTCCTGGCTCATCCTATGTGGGAGATTAGAATTTACGCAGGGAATGGAAAATGGGGAGGCAACTCCCAAGATGAGTCCCCCCACCCATAAATTGTAAACAATTAAAAACATGTTTTAAAATGATTTTAACTAAATGATTTTTAGAGATTGCAGCAGCTGGGTTAGGATTTATGAACTACATTTCTTACAAATGCATTTCTTCTAGAGAACTTCCTATGGGACGTCATTACTTTCCCCATTGTATAGCAGCAACCCGAAACATTGAACCCAAAGCTAGATGAGGCTACTGGGCACATACTTATCCAGATAGTCTTAGCTTCTTAGGGGAAACCAGGTTACTGTGAAGCTATCAGATAAGACATACTTCTGAAAAGAAATAGAATGTATTTTTATTGGCAGAGCCAAGATGAAGTATGGCTTGAAATCTGTTTTACAAATAAACTTACACATAAATTGTCCATCCACTGCTTGGAAATCTTTTTTCGCGTTTGAGGAGCTGTCAGAGTTCTCTAATAAACAGTGAGTCTTATTTAGTTTACTGGATATGTAATTCTTCTTTTCTTTGAAAATAATTATTTTTCAAGCAACTGCGGCAAAAATACAACCAATAAAAATCTAGCTATGACAGCATAAACAACCTTTATAGCAGGCATATACATAAAGTTCTTCCAATAAAAGCAGTTCCTGGCAAGAAAGGGAACAGAAAATTGGCTCATGTGTTTCCAGATAAGTTCTGGACTCCTAAGGGCTGAGAGAGGAGTCCTCACAGCCCATCCCCAACTCCCCATCCCAGACTGGTCTTCGGTTAGGGTGAGGGAGGCAGGGGGGTCCCCATTGCCAGTGTGGCTTGGGCTAAGGAGAAGGGACGGGTTGCTCTCAAGGTGGAGTCGGGGGAGACCCTTCCCAAGGCCCATGTTTGGGGCCAGGAAGTCTGATGGACAGAGACTGAACCCCGCTGCAGGCTCCCGAGGGGCCAGCGGGAGGCCAACCACTGTTCCGGCTCCCCCATTCTCCTTCCAGGCCAACTGTCCCTGCGCGAGGGCGGTGCCAGGGTGGGTGACGGGGCTGGGGGTGGGGCAGAGGTCCACTTAGGATAATCTGGTCCAGGGGTTCTGCTCTGGCCTGGGTCTACCCGGCTCGCGGGGAGGCGGTTTGCCCCGGGCCTTGCCTTCCCCGGCCCCAGGTCGCGGTCCCGGCGCCCGAGCTAGCAGCGTGGGGGGCCGGCGCGGGGCTGCTCCTGGGGAGCCTGGGGTTGCAAGTTCTCAGCAGACGTGCGGGTGCTCATTTATGCTTTTTATAGTAGCTGGGGAAGATGTTATCGCAGCTTGAGAAGAGAAATTAAAATATGTATCCTTCAGGTGCAAATCTACTGTACTTACAGTTTTACTGTTTCTCTGCAGGGGGCTCCATTAATCTTGTAAGAGTGAAATTCCTAAGGAAATTAATTCCCTCCAGTTGGGGTTATTCTCAACTGGTCTTTTGGGGCGGAGTAATTGGAATTTAAGAGTCTCTCTTAAAAGAAAGGAAACGTTGGCCATTTTACTCGAAACAACACTTTTTAATGCCAGGCTTTACTCTTTAAAACACCTCCTTCTTTCTCTCCCTGCACCTCTTTGTGTTTCTCGGCTTCCCTTGGTAGGGTTTACAAAGACCCCCATCAGGTGGGACCTCCCCTCCCAGTTTTCCTGAGGCTGACTGGGCATTCCTCTCCATGTGGGTTATTTGTGGCCCCCCACCCCCCTTCTTCCACACTGCACAGGCTGAAGACCACGGGGCCTGCACAGGCTGAAGAGGGCCAGAGGAGAGAATGAGGCATCACGAAAAGTTCATGGCTAAATCATTTCCTTGCTTTAGGAGCAGTAAATGTCAGTGGTCATTACCCAGCAAAATAATTACACTTCAATTTCTCTCTCTCTCTCTCTCTCTCTCTCTCTCTCTCTCATACACACACCTTTTAAAATATAGGGTGGTGGAGTTTTTTTTGCTGCCAGGAAAGCATCCTCCACTGGAGCTTCAGGTCTCCCAGGCCCAAGCTTCAGGCCCCAGGCCCAGAGCCCCAGGTCTTTACTCTTCAGGCTATGGGAACCCCAACACCACCTCCAAGAAGGAATAGAACATGGCTAAATGCAGGCGTGGTGGTGCATGCCTGTAGTCCCAGCTGCTCAGGAGGCTGAGGCAGAAGAATCGCTTGAACCTGGGAGGTGGAGGTTGTAGTGAGCAGAGATCATGTGACTGTACTCCAGCCTGGGCGACTGAGCAAGACTCTGTCTCAAAAACAAACAACAAACAAACACAAACAAAAAAACTGGCCAAAAAGAAATGATCTGACCTATCTTGTTTGACTGTATACGTCATGAGAACCCCATTCTAGAGAGGGTCTTGCCCCATTACCCAGAAGGAAGGAGGCTGCACAGAGGCCAGGAAGAATCTGAACACCAGTCAGGCCTTGCTGCGTTTTCCCAGTCCGTTCTTTTTAAAAGATAGAACACAAAGTCAAATTGATTAGAGTTGTCCACAGTCAGCAACAGCGATCTTCTTGCTGGTCTTGTTATTTCTGGACCCAAAGCACTTCCGGACTTCCACAGTGTTCATGCGCTCTTTCACTGTGCCAAAGACCACGTGCTCGCCATGTAACCACTCAGTCTCGGCAGTACAGATGCAAAACTGGGAACCGTTTGTGTTGGGTCCAGCATTTGCCATGGACAACATGCCTGGACCTATATGCTTCAGGCTGAAGTTTGCATCATCACATTTCTCCCTGTAGACGGACTTGCCACCAGTGCCGTTACGGCGTGTGAAGTCACCACCCTAACACAGGGACCCTGGAACAATTCTGTGAAAGCAGGAACCCTTATGACAAAATCCTTTCTCTCCCTGCTCAGAGCACAAAAGTGCTCTGCTGTCTCTGGACTCTTGTCTGCAAACAGCTTGAAGGGCTGTGATGGCCCCAGGGCTTGCCACTGATGGCCGTGTTGAAGAACCTGGTGGGATTGACCACGGTGGGTAGCAGTGGGCTGGGGGGCGGGGCATCCGTCAGCATCTGCAAAGCCCCAGTCAGTTCTGCTAGCGTAAGAGCATACCCCTTTCTCCAATCGTATTTCTGCACAACTGTCCATACTTTGTTGAACTTAAGCATAAAAATAGGCAGTTTTCCCTGTGTCTCTGAGTCTTCACTCCGTGGGCTCCGTGTCACAAGAAAACTGTGATCAAATAAATTTGTAAATTTGTATATTTTTCTCCTATCAATCTGCCTTTTGTCAGTGATTCTCAGCCCCTACAATAATAACTACTAAAAGGGCAGAAATGAAAGTATTATCCAGAAGTTTTCACAGCATTTTTTTTTAAAGAGTCTGCTCTGCAGCTGGTCCGTGCTATTTTCAGCAAATTCCATTTAAAAGAAAAATCATCATTTATAAAACAGCCACATTTGAGGGGTGATTACTGCTTTTTTTTGAAAAGGATTCACTATAGCACATTTCCCTTGTGCATTACGATTTCATTATTTTTTAAATTTCAAAAGCAGTCCATGCTATTGAAAAACATGCAGATGACACAAGGAAGTGTGCAAGTGAAAGTGAAGGGCCTCCCTTTAGTGCGCCTCTGTTTTCGCTCTCTGGAGCGAGCTTGATAATAATTTGGGAAGCATCCTTCTGGAGACCCTTTTCTAAGTACCATTCACTGATATCGTTTTATGTCTCATTTACATTCAATTCTGCCTCAAAATGATAATCAGAACGTGTATCTTGTTTTATGACATGGTGTCTTTTTTCCTGCCTATTGCGTTCTTTTCATATTAAACTTTAAAGTCTTATTTACACTTTTTTTTCCTTGAGATAGCGTTTTGCTCTTGTTGCCCAGGCTGGAGTGCAGTGGTATGATCTCGGCTCACTGCAACCTCCACCTCCTGGGTTCAAGCGATTATCTTGCCTCAGCCCCCCTAGTAGCTAGGATTACAGGCGTGTGCCACCCTGCCCAGCTAATTTTGCATTTTTAGTGGAGACGGGGTTTCTCCATGTTGGTCAGGCTGGTCTCCAACTCCCGACCTCAGGTTATCCGCCCGCCTTGGCCTTCCAAAGTGCGGGGATTACAGGTGTGAGCCACCACACTCAGCCATTTTTAACTAAACTTTTTATTTAAAAGTAACTGTAGATTCACATACAGTTGTAAGAAATAATACAAATCCTGTGTACACTTTATTCCAATGATAACACCTTGCAAAACTGTAATATTACAACCAGGATGTTGATATTTATGAACAATCCAGGGATCTTTTTCAGATTTTCCCAGTTTTACTTGTTCTTGTGTGCGCATGCGTGTGTGTGTGTGTGCGCGCGCATTTATTTTTGGTTTTGAGACAGGGTCTCGCTCTGTCACCCAGGCTAGTGGGCAGTAGCAGTGGCAGGATCATAGCTCACTGCAGCCTTCAACTCCCAGGCTCCAGTGATCTTCTTACTCAGCCTCTCACCCAGCTGGGACCGTAAGTGTGAGCCACCATGCCTGGCTAATTTTTTTTTTTTGGTAGAGACTAGGTCTTCCTAAATTGCCCCGCTGGTCTCCAACTCCTTGGCTCAAGCAATCCTCCTGCCTTGGCTTTCCAAAGTGTTGGTATTATAGGCGTGAGAGCGCGCAGCCAAGTTCCACACAATTTTATCATGTTTAGTTTGTGTTCCTACCACCTCAGGCAAGATACAAAATGGTTCCTCATCATTCTCTCGTTGCATTTTAAATAAAATTATTTGGCTGTGTTCAATACCATGTATTTCTCCAGGTGAGGTACACATGTGACAGGCTCCAAAAGGCCACTTATAATCACTACAGTAGTACTGCCCAAGAAAACTCAAGAGCCACAAATGAAAGTTGCCTATGGCCAGGCGCGGTGCCTCATGCCTGTAATCCCAGCACTTTGGGAGGCCAAGGCGGGTGGATCACAAGGTCAGGAGATGGAGACCATCCTGGCCAACATGGTGAAACCCAGTCACTACTAAAATACAAAAAATTAGCTAGGGGTAGTGGCGCGTGCCTGTAGTGCCAGCTACTCAGGAGGCTGAGGCAAGGGAATCACTTGAACCTAGGAGACGGAGGTTGCAGTTAGCAGAGATCGTACCACTGCACTCCAGCCTGGCAACAGAGCAAGACTCCGTCTCAAAAACAAACAAACCTCCAAAAACAAAAGTTGCCTATGGAATTAGACATTTCTGAGGAGCCTAAGGTAAAAGAGGCCAATTTAAATAATATATTTGAGAAAACCCAATATATCCAAATATCCTCAACATGTAATCAATATAAAAAGTATGAATGATTTGCTACTTTTCTCATACCAAGTCTTTGCAATCCAGTGAGCCTGCTCCTCTGCCAGCTGTTAGCATGGATTGAACAACTACTATGTGCCTGACTCCTTTCCAGGCCTGGGACACAGACCAGTTCCTGCCCTTTGAGAACACAGGCCAATGGAGGGGACAAGCACAGTGCTAGAACATGAGACAGGCCATGGTAGAAGCACGCATGGCGGGCTGGGAACACCTGGTTAGTAGGGAAGGCTCCGTGGGGGCTTGGCCTCAAAGCCCAGTGGCAGTAGGGGGATCGGCCAGAGGGAGCCCCAAGTGTCTGGGTGGGAGCCCTAAACAGGAGAGGCACTTTGGAGGGAAGGCCCAGTGTGATTTGGGGACATCTAGTAAAAGATGGCCCCTCCTCAAAGTGAATGGATGCTGGACTCTGGGGTGCAGGGCAGGATTCTGGGCTTGCTGTTGAAGTTTTCTTGGAGGTTGATGTCACTGGAGGTGTGGAGATGACTTAGGCCAGAAAGTGCATGGGAAGCATGGAGAGTGGGGTACAGAGTCCACGATGTGCAGAGCCAACATCAGGGGGATGCCCAAAGGAGAAAGAAAAACCAGGGACCACCCGAGGAGGCCAGGCAGGAAGAGTGCAGGGATCTTGGAGGCAGACCCCCAACCCAGTGGAGCCACTCCAGCCCCTTCTGTTCTGAGGTTACAATGGGTGATGGCTCCGTGGGGCTGCAGTGAGAAGTGGCATGCAGGGAGGGCCGGGGAGGAGGGACATGCTGTGGGCCCCAGGTTCAGGTTCCAGGACTCAATTGGAAGCACCCTGTCTGTGTTGAAGTTCAAGACCTACCACTTTTGTTCCAAGGCCTCTCAGTTCTTCCTCACCTTTTTGCAATTTCACTTTTGATAATTTCAGCTTCCTAAACGTACACATCTGACTTCACTTTCACTCACATCTCACCCCCACGCCTCCACCAGCCCCTTCTCACTATTACACACCCAGGAGACACAGGAGGTGCAAGGAAGGTCTGGAGCCCCAAAAGCCAGGAGCTTCAGGAGTCAGGTGTCCAGAGAGCCAGGAACCCTGACACCCAGTATGCCCAACACCCAGGAGCCCTGACAGCCAGGAACCCCAACAGTCAGAAGCCTCTACCACCAGGAGCCCCGACACTCAGGGTCCCCTACAGCCAGGAACCTCAACACCGAGGGGCCCCTACTATAGCCAGGAATCCCGACACCCAGGAGCCCTTACAGCCAGGAACCCCAACACCCAGGAGCCCCTACTATAGCCAGGAACCCGACACCCAGGAGCCCCTACTATAGCCAGGAACCTCAACAACGAGGGGCCCCTACTATAGCCAGGAATCCCGATACCCAGGAGCCCCTACTATAGTCAGGAACCCCGACACCCAGGGGCCCCTACTATAGCCAGGAACCCCGACATCCAGGAGCCCGTACTATAGTCAGGAACCCCGACACCCAGGGGCCCCTACTATAGCCAGGAACCCCGACATCCAGGAGCCCGTACTATAGTCAGGAACCCCGACACCCAGGAGCCCGTACTATAGCTAGAAACCCTAACACCCAGGAGCCCCTAAAGCCAGGAATCTCGATGCCCAGGGGCCCCTACAGCCTGGAGCTAATACAGCGAGGAACCTCCACAGCCAGAGGCCTTGACGGGCAGAAGTCACGACAGCCACGAACTGCGGGAGCCAGGAGGCCCGCAGCGGAGTGCCCAGACCCGGCAGGGTCAGAGGCCCCCAGCGGCAACGAGCGTCCGCCGCCACTTCTGGGATTTCCCAGGCTCTGCAGCATTCGGTGCAGACAGGGGCGGGACTATTCCTCGCGCAGCCGTTCAGCGCTCCGCTGCCCCGCCCACATCCGGCCGCCGGCACTCGATTGCTCCTGGCTGGTGGCGGCAGCATGGCGGCGGGGGCTGCTGAGGCGACTGCAGCGGCCGTGGAGGAGGTCGGCTCCGTCGGGCAGTTTGAGGAGCTGCTGCGCCTCAAAGCCAAGTAAGCGGGGAGGCGAGCGGCAGGAGTGAGGAGCCGGGCCAGGAGTGGCCGCGGGACCGGGCCGGCGTGGGACGGCGGGCCGCCCAGCCCGGCTCCTTGGCGCCCGGCTCGCTTCGGCCTCGGGGGACCGGGCCCGGCGCCGCCCGTGGACTCCCCCGAGCCTCAGGCGCTGACTGGCCCGAGCCGTGGGCTTCCCGCCCCGGGACAGCGAGCAGGGCGCGAGGTTCGCCCCGCAGCCCCAGTCCCGGCCCCGGCCCCGACGCCGACGACGGCTGTCCAAGCCCGAGGACGCGACCTTCCCGGCCCCTGGCCTGGGCAGCCCCGCAGCGGGACGGAGGCGGTGACTCAGCTGTGCCGCAGCGGCGGGGCGGGGTACGGGGCGGCGCCGAGACCCCGGCCCTCCGCGCCACGGAGCGGGGAGCCGCGGCTGCGGGCTCCACCTTTCCTGTGCCCGCCGAGAGGGTGCTGCAGGCTCGGCGTCGGCCCCTTCCTCTTCGCCTCCCTCCAGGAACGCCCCTGTCGCAGGAAGAGCGACTAGGGAAGCCCCGCTGCATTCGCTAGGCCTGGCCGGCTTTTGAAGTCAGCCTTTAAAGTTTGTCGATCAGCAGGTAGAGTCAGTTTTCAGACTTAACCTGTTGCCGGAGACAGAGATTTCCTGTCCCATGAACTGGTTTAGTGAGAGTCTGTTTAGGTTTGGCACCGGTGTCAGGCCGACAAGCCTTGGGAAGACCACAAAAGGAGATCCGTGGGAATGCATAGAAAATGTTTTCTGGCTGTTCTGGAAGCTCTGAACTGCAAGCATGCTTACGAGTCAGTGCTTACCAGCATGCCTGCTTGCAGGGAGAGGTGTGCACGTGGACTCTCCGTGATAATTAATAGCACGTCACATTGTAGACCACTCCAAGGACTGAGTTGTTCGCTCAGTTGTATTAGTGGTTTTTAAAGGAACTCTTACGTCGGATTGCCTGGGATCCAGTCCTAACCCAGCCACTCACTAGCCGTGTAACCCCTGGGCACGTTTCATACCCAAGCCTCAGTTTCCCAACGGTGAAATAGATTAGCGCCTATTAGTACCTCAGGGTTGTTGTGAGGGTTAAATGAGATGATGCATGTAAAATGTTATTAATACAATGCCTAGATGTAGGAAACACTCCATAGATATCGGCCCTTAGTTATTTCAGTAGGGAGCAGAGTGGTTCATGGAACTCACAGGTAAAAAATGCTTTGTTTTCTTTTGTTTTTGAGACAGGGTCTGGCTCTGTCACCCAGGCTGCAGTATAGTGGTGCGATCACGCTCACTGTAGCCTCTGCCTCCCGGGCTTAAGTGATCCCACCCATCTGCTCCTCCCATCTCAGCCTCCTGATTAGCTGGGACCACACAGCTTTCACCACCAAGTGTTGTTTTTTTTTTTTTTTTTTTTTTGCGACTGAGTCTTGCTTTGTTGCCCAGGGTGGAGTGCAATGGCGCAATATGGGCTCACAGCAACCTGCATCTCCCTGGCTCAAGCAGTTCTCCTGCCTTAGACTCCCAGGTTGCAGGGATTACAGGCGCCCACCACCACACCCGGCTAATTTTTTGTATTTTTAGTAGACTGGGTTTTACCATTTTGGCCAGGCTTGTCTCGAACTCCTGACCTCAAGCCATCAGCCCGCCTCGGCTTCCCAGAGTGCTAGGATTACAGGTGAGAGCCACCATGCCTGTCCAATTTTTATATTTTTTTGTAGAGACGAGGTCTCGCTGTGTTGCCCAGGCTGGTCTCGAACTTCTGGACTCAAGCGATTTGCCCTCTTCGGCCTCCAAACTGTTGGGATTACAGGCGTGAGCCACCACGCCCGGCCAAAAATACTTATTGATGTAAATTTTGTTTTGTTTTGTTTTGGAGACAGGCTGTTGCTCTGTTGCCCAGGCTGGAGTGCAGTGGTGTGATCTTGGCTCACTGCAGCCTTGACCTCCCGGGTTCAAGCGATCCTCCCAGGTTCAAGCAGTCCTCCCACCTCAGCCTCCTGAGTAGCTGCGACTACATGTGCCGACACCATGCTGGGCTAATTTGTGTATTTTTTGTAGAGATGAGGTTTCCTCATGTTGCCCAGGCTGGTCTTTGGAACTCCTCAACTCAAGTGATCCACCTACCTTGGCCTTGTGAAGTGTTGGTATTATAGGCTTGAGCCCCCATGACTGGCCCTGTTGATCTAAATTGGGTGAAATTTTGCTGACTGATTTGAATTAGAGACAGGTAGTACTATGATTTTGTCATGGGGCGTGCAGGTGAGATGGGGGTGTTGCCTTTGGAAATGGGGAGGAATGAGAGTTACTAATGGTTAGAAATGCTTTAATGCTTTACTAATGGTTAGAAATGCTTTATGGGGGTGATGAAATTAAAAGTGTTACTTAAAACAGCTCTTTAGGCATTTCACATTTACCTGGGAAATTGTTAAAAAAAAAAAAAAAGCGGGGGTTGGGGGGAACACTTAACGTTTACTCACTGATGGAAGCTGAGTTCTTAATCATTCAGTACAGGTCAGCACAATCACGGGAGTCACTAGAAGTGGCCTCGGAAGTGAGCAGCTCTTGTGTGGACCTGCCCTAAATAAACATTTGAATTTACGTCATCTGAAAAGACTGTTTTGTGGGTGTGTGTTTTATGTTTGTTTTTATGCTTCAATTTTAAAAAAGTCCTTAAACTATCAAAATGAATAAGAGTTTTTTTTTTTTTTCTTTTTTTCTTGAGATGGTGTCTTGCTGTGTCACCCAGGCTGGAGTGCAATGGCAACCTCTGCTTCCCAGGTCCAAGCAGTTCTCCTGCCTTAGCTCCCGAGTAGCTGGGATTACAGATGCCCCCCATAATAGCTGGCTAATTTTTGTATTTTCAGTAGAGATGGGGTTTCACCATATTGGCCAGGCTGGTCTAGAACTACTGACCTCAGGTGATCCGCCTGCCTCAGCCTTCCAGTGTGCTGGGATTACAGGTGTGAGCCACTGCGTGTGGCCAAAATGGATAAAAATTTAAATGTAAATACCATTTGGATATATCCTTGCCACTGGCCTGTACTTGAAATGACCCAGAAAATAATCTACACTTTCCTTAGTGACTAGTTTAAATGGGAGATGATGTGTAGTATCTGGGGAAGGAGCAAATCTCTTCAGCTTTTTTGGTGAAGATGGAAACATTTAAGAATATTGTGGTGGCTCACACCAGCAATCCAGCAGTTTGGGAGGATGGCTTGAGGCCAGGAGTTTGAGACTAGCCTGGGCCGCATAGTGAGACCCCATCGCTCCAAAAAAATAAAAGAAGTAGCCAGGCATGGTATTGTGTACCTGTAGTCCCAGCTACTCATGAGGATGAAGTGGGAGGATTGTTTGAGCCCAGGAGTTCCAGGCTGTGGTGAGCTATGATCCTGCCATTGCACTCTAGCCTGGGTGACAGAGTGAGACCCTGTCTCAAAATACAAACACAAACTGCCCTCATTTTACTACTTATGTGTATGTAATAATTTTATATCTACTTTCCAAATCTTTGCTTCTCCAATTTTAAAATTTGACATGCATTGAAATTTTTTTTAAAGTAATTGAATCAGATATTTACATAAGTTGCTGAAATCTCAGCTGGTCTATACTGTGGGGTTATTAATATCCATTTGCAGAGTAATTAAGCAGGTTTGCTTAGTATATGATATGTTTAATAAGTAGTAGCTGGTGTTATCTGCAGATGAATAACTGAAGTAGTAGAATACTATAATAATTGAAAAACAACTACTTACTGATGAAGAGCTGAAGTTTATTACATTGTGTAAAATTACATTAGTCAGGATTTGAATGGTTTTTGTCTGATTCTTTTTTTCAACAATGTGGGCATACTGGGCCATCCATGAAGATGGAAAGAACACTGTTACATGTAATCCAAAAGATTATATTTGTTTCAGATAGAGTATGTCCTTATAATATTGGACATTATGTGGTTAATTGAGAAATGGAAGCTAAGCATCTTAATAGGAGAATATTGTGAATAATTTCAACTAACTGCTAACATTAATACCATGTTTTAATGTTTTCAAATGTTTTATATTTTTGTTTCATCTTTTCAACACTGCAGAGGGCTGGGTGTTGCTGTTTTACAGATGGTCGAAGTTATTACTCTTCAAAGCCATGTTTGTAATTATGAAACTGAAACTCGAATTCAGGTTTTTTTTTTTTTTTTGAGACAGAGTCTCACTCTGTCCCCCAGGCTGTAGTACAGTGGCACGATCTTGGCTCACTGCAGCCTTCGCCTCCCAGATTCAAATGATTCTTCTGCCTCAGCCTCCTGAGTAGCTGAGACTACAGGCACGCATCACCATATCTTGCTAATTTTTGTGTTTTTAGTAGAGATGGGGTTTCACCATATTGGCCAGGCTGGTCTTGAACTCCTGACCTCATGATCTACCCAGCCTTGGCCTCCCAAAGTGCTGAGATTACAGGCGTGAGCCACCACACCCGGCCAAATTCAGGTTTTATGGCATACTGTCTTCTCTGTTTTACTTTTTGGGCTCATACTGTTAGAAAGTTGGGTAACCTACTGTAAGTTTTGAAAAATGTAGTTATGAGTATTTTCCTGTGGCATTAAAAGTTCTTTGAAAATTTGATTTGTAATGGCTTTATAATATTTTCTTATGACCATTTAAAAACTGTATTGTTGAGCATCAGATTTTTCTAGTTATTTGCTACGTAAAATAGTGGGAAAATATCCATATACAGAAATGTTTGTCTCTTAGTTACTTCCTTAGGATTGATACTTATGTGTAAGAAATTTCTGAAAGATCCCAATTTAATTTTTACCAGCAAGATATGAAAGTACTTCTCGCCATCCTTTTTATCATTGAATATTATGATTTAAACAGTCTGTTTGTTGGCTGGGCACAGTGGCTCATGCCTGTGATTGCAGCACTTTGGGAGGCCAAGGCAGGTGGATAGCTTGAGCCCAGGAGTTTGAGACCAGTCTGCTCACTGGCGAAACCCCATCGTTACAAAGAACAAAACAAAACAAACCCAGAAAATACTAGCTGGGTGTGGTGGTGTGTGCTTGTAGTCTGGGAGGCTGAGATGGGAGGATCACCTGAGCCCAGGAAGTTGAGGCTGCGGTGAGCCGTGATCATGCCACTGCACTCTAGCCTGGGCATTAGAGTAAGACCCTGTCTCAAAAAAAAAAAAAAAAAGAACTAACAAAATGCACTAACAAAAGGCAGTAATAAAATGCACAGATCTTAATCGTCAGATGTGATTAATTTTGACAATTGTATGCACACCAGTAACCACCATTCACAGGAAGGATGTAGAACCCCAGGAAGTTTTCTGTCCCCTTTCCCTTAACTACTGATCTCTTACTGTCACTGTGGATGAGTTTTCCCTGCTCTTGGACTTTGTGTAAGTGGAATCATACAGTTCCTTTTCATGTCTGTGACATCTTTTGCTCACATATTTTGAGCTTTATCCGTGTCATTGCCTGTGTCTGTAGTTGGTTTCATTTTACTGCTAAGTTATATTCCATTGTATGAATATCTATAACTTTCTCCCATTCGTGGACATTTGGCTAATTTCCAGTTTTGGGTTATTATCTGTAGGGCTGCTGTGAGCATTCTCGCATGAGGCCACTGTGAAACCGGTTTTTGTTCTCACCATTCTTAGGCCATAGAGCCTCCCTGGATCCTCTTCATTGCTGGAGGCTATAGTGGACAGAGGCTCCTGAGGGAGGGTTTTGAGGGGGTCAGGCCTTTGCTCTAGTTCTAGGGCCAGAAATCAGTTCCAGGGCCCCAGAAAACTACAAGGAAGACTGAAAAATGTAATCTAGCTGAATGCACAGGAGGAAGATGAAACAGTGCTTGATCGAAACAGTGTCGTCTCTGCCTTGGACCTGAGGCCCCACCCACCTACTCAACCACTGAAGCTTCTGAGTTGTGCGGGATGCAAATTAACACCCAGTGGCTAGTGGCCCCTACAGTGTGTCCTTCCCTGCCGTAGGTGGGTCTTTCTTTGGAGCTTCCTGCTTTCCTTTTGTGTGCCTGGGGACACTCTCCCTTCACCAGTCCTACTGGTGGCCTCTGCCCTCTGTTTTCCTGTGTTTCAGCAGATGACTTTGCTTCCCACCTGAGAGAAAGCAGGACTTCAGGTAGCACCTCCCCGAGCCCTCCTTCCACTCCCACCTCTCCCAACACATACCATTTATTCATAGCCTTACCCATTCTTAATTCCTTGGCTCCTGACTCAGAGGAGACTGCCCTTCTTCTGCAAGGTAAGCTGTTCTCTGCTCTGGATTTCCCCTCTCCTGCCCCTTCTCGGTCCTTGCGTCTTCAGCTGTCTTGTTTCTACAACGTTTCCCTATTTGCACTATCCCCAGGCAAAGTAAACATGAAAATTTTCTCATATTAAAAATGTCATTCCTTGATTTTGTCTTTTCCTCTGCCTGTACAGATCTCTTAAAGTGGATCTCTGCTTCCTCATCTTCACTTCCGTTCTCAGTGGACTGCAGTCTGACATGTGCTTCCGCTGTTCCACTGAAGTTACTCTCTGTTCGTTGCCTTTCCCGCTGCATTGGATGATTGTCACTCCCTCTTGATGCTCCTCTCTTGACTACTGTGAGACCCTTTAATCTTCCAGTACCATTTTGGACCCCTTCTCTGCTTCACTTCATGAGTTCCTTCTCCTCCATCTGTCCCGATTTGATATTGATAAGCCCCCGAGTCGCTGACCTCGGGTCTCTTCTGTGTCCCTCTGTATCCCTTTGCATTGTGGTGCTGGTACTGTTCCTTCTTGATTCCCAAATCTGCATATGAAGTGCAGACTTCTTCCCTAAGCTCTAGACTTCGTACTAATAGCCCATTAAACTTCATTCCCTCAGGTTGGCCACTTCTGCGCTATGATTTGAGACAGTGCCACCACTAACTATCAGTCTCTAAGCCAGAACTTGGAGCAAGCTGTAGATTGTGCCTCATCTGTCACCAAATCCTGCCCCCTCTACCTTCGAAATCCTAATGCTTCTCTTTGCTTCTGCTTTCCTGACACTTTATTGTAAGCTTATTCTTTCTCACTGGTATTATTTGATTGATTTTTACAGTTACTCCTTTCTTTACCCACAGGTTAGTTGTCCTTGGTTCTTTTCACCATGGAACATATTCTGTTCGTGATTTTTCAGTTTTTTAGGAGGTGGTATATTTGAACAGAATTCTATAAAACTGAAGGATTTTTCAGTTGGATATGCCCGTAGATGTCTTTGCCAAGATAATTTTGTATGAAAATTAACTAAAATAGATACAAGTTATTACTCTACTATTCTGTGTGTTCATACTATAAATGTTCAGAATTTTTTTTTTAAATGAGTCTTGCTTTGTTGCCCACAGTGGCGTGTGGTGGTATGATCATGGCTGACTGCAACCTCGACATCCTGGGTTCAAGTGATCCTCCTACCTCAGTCTCCCAAAATGCTGATTACAGGCATGAGCCACCTTGCCTGGCCTAGAAAAATCTTTTTTTTTCTTGAGATGGAGTCTTGTTCTGCTGCCCAGGCTACAGTGCAGTGGTGCGATTTCAGCTCACTGCAACCTCTGCCTCCGGGGCTCAAACGATTGAGCCTCAGCCTCCTAGGTAGATGGGATTACAGGTGTGCACCAACGCTTCTGGCTAATTTTATGTATTTTTAATAGAGATGGAGTTTCACCATGTTAGCCAGACTGGTCTCGAACTGCTGACCTCAACTGATCCACCTGCCTTGGCCTCCCAAAGTGCTGTGATTATAGGCGTGAGCCACTGTGCCCGGCCTAGAAAAATCTTTTGTAGCATAATATTAAAAAGTATAAAATAATGTCTTTGTGAAAAGCAGTTCTGTTCTTTTTCTTGTTTTCCACTGGCATGCCTTCATTTTCAACATTTATTGCTGTTTCTATGGTCAGGGTTATGTCTCTTCATCACTATACCACATTTAAAAAGTAAATATATTACTAGTAATAATGTGTCTACAACCATTTTTCACAAACATTGTGCCATTTAATACAGAAATTCGGTTTCCACTTTCCTCAGGGGTCTGAAAATATGGTTGATTTACCTGGCTTTTTTTTTTCTTTTTTTCTTTCACTTTAAGTTCTGGGATACATGTGCAGAACATGCAGGTTTGTTACATAGGTATACATGTGCCATGGTGGTTTGCTGCAACTGTCAACCTGTCATCTAGGTTTTGAGCCCTACGAGCATTCGGTATTTGTCCTAATGCTTTCCCTCTCCTTACCCCAACACCCTGACAGACCCCGGTGTGTGATGTTCCCCTCCCTGTGTCTGTGTGTTCTCATTGTTCAACTCATGAGTGAGAACGTGCGGTTTTCTGTTCCTGTGTCAGTTTGCTGAGAATGGTGGCTTCTAGCTTCTTCCATGCCCTTGCAAAGGAGATGAACTCATTCCTTTTTATGGGTGCATAGTATTCCACGGTATATATGTGCCATATTTTCTTTATCCAGTCTATCATTGATGGGCATTTGGGTTGGTTCCAAGTCTTTGCTATTGTAAATAGTGCTGCAATAAACATATGTGTTCATGTGTCTTTATAGTAGAATGATTTATAATCCTTTGGGTATATACCCAGTAATGAGATTGCTGGGTCAAATGGTATTTCTGGTTCTAGATCCTTAAGGTACCACCACACTGCCTTCCACAATGGTTGAACTAATTTACACTCCCACCAACAGTGATTTACATGACTTTTAACTGAGGTGGATGAATATTCAGATCTACTTTATAAGGGCTTGACTTGAAATATCATTGACTTGAAAATTTATCTGAAAGACTCTCAAGACCTTGCAGAGTCCTTTTGTATTCAAATGTTGTATACAGCAAAATTCTAGCAGTACGAAAAAATTCAAGCAGTTCTTTTAAAGGTTTTTTTTTTTCCCTTTTTCGTCATTTAATCTATATCAGTATTTGTTTGTTTCCAAAATTGGTATAATTTTAAATCAGTGCATTTAATTGATTTACAGGTCCCTCCTTGTGGTCCATTTCTGGGCACCATGGGCTCCACAATGTGCACAGATGAACGAAGTTATGGCAGAGTTAGCTAAAGAACACCCTCAGGTTTCATTTGTGAAGGTATTTATATTTCAGTGTCATGTCTTTTATGAATTTAATTCTGATTTATGATTTATGGGTTAGATTAGGGCTGGGTGTGATAGTTCATGTCTGTAATCTCAGCACTTTGGGAGGCTGAGGTGGGCGGATCACCTGAGTTCAAGAGTTTGAGACCAGCCTGGCCAAGATAGTGAAACCCTGTCTCTACTAAAACAAAAATTAGCTGGGCGTGGTGGTGGGCATCTGTAATCTCAGCCATGTGGGAGGCTGAGGCAGGAGAATCGTTTGAACCCAGGAGGCAGAGGTTGCAGTGAACCCAGATCACGCCACTGCACTCCAGCCTGGGTGACAGAGCAAGACTCCACCACAAAACAAAACAAAACAAAACAAAAAACACCAATGAAAGATTAGATTTTATTAACTAGTATAAAGAAGGAGTGGTGTGGAATTCCAGTTATCTATAATTGGTGTGGGATTTGTTATTTTTGCAAATTATTCTTTTTTTTTTTTTTTTTTTTTGAGACAGAGTTTTGCTCTTGTTTCCCAGGCAGGAGTACAATGGCATGATCTCAGCTCACAGCAACCTCTGCCTTCTGGGTTCAAGTGATGCTCCTGCCTTAGCCTCCTGAGTAGCTGGGATTACACGCATGTGCTACCATGCCTGGCTAATTTTGTATTTTTAGTAGAGACGGGATTTCTCCATGTTGTTCAGGCTGGTCTCAAACTCCCAACCTCAGGTGATGGCGCCCACTTCAGCCTCCCAAAGTGCTGGGATTATAGGTGTGAGCCACCATGTCAGGCCTATTTTTGCAAATTATTCTTAAAAATGTTTAAATAATTTTGCATTTCTGTTTTTTTGGTTTTTTTTTTTGAAACAGAGTCTCGCTCTGTTGCCTAGGGCGGAGTGCAGTGGCGCAATCTTGGCTTGTTGCAACCTCCACTGCCCGGGTTCAAGCAATTCTCCTGCCTTAGCCTCTGGAGTAGCTGGAATTATAGGCATGTGCCACCACGCCTGGCTACTTTTGTATTTTTTAGAGACAGGGTTTCTCTATGTTGGTCAGGCTGGTCTCGAACTCCTGACCTCAGGTGATCCTCCCACCTTGGCCTCCCAAAGTGCTGGGAACCACTGTGCCTGGCCAATTTTGCATTCCTTATGTACACTTTTCCTTGACCATCCTTGGGTATGGGGCATGACTACCAAATGTCAAGGTAGCTGTGGGCTGGAGATTTGGCGTGCACAGGCCGAAGAGTTAGTTCCCTGTGGGTAACTGTGGTTTTAAGACATTTAAAATAGTAACAGAAATTACGTTATTGAAAAGTTAGGTGTGCTGTGGAAAATCAGAAAGGATATGTAAAGGCTGCTAGGGACCAGGGAACAGGAAGTTACTATCTTGGTTTAGATGAAGGTGAAAGTCTTTCTAACCTGTTGAGAATGCAGAGAAAGAGGGAAGCCAGTCAGTCTCTTCCTTGCCTCTTGTGTTTTTCACTCTGGTTTTGTGTGTTCCTACATTCCTGCTGTCTCTTGAGTGCATACCTATTAGGAAAGTGGTAGTTGTGACTGTGAATTAACTCAATTAGTTTAGCATATTAAAGTCATTATTCAGGACTTAGTACTGGTTTAGGCAACAAGGCCAAAATATCTGTGGAGAGTCTTAGAAATGAATTATGGGGAGGGGAGATGCACCTTGTATTCCAAAGCCTGAGTCCTTAAGATTTAAAAAACAAATGAAAAACCAAAGTCTTATTTTTTAAAACAAGAATTGGTGAGTTCAGAGTACGTGTTAGCCGATATACTTGTGTGTGGGGTTAAAAATAACGTCAACTGTATTGGTCTGTATGCCTCTTTTTATGTAAACTGAAAAACACAGGATTCTGACAGGATAATTCATTTGTATAGTAGGTGATAAAATGTTCAGGCAGTTTCTGTATAGGTAAGTTTGCTTTGAATAGGTATTATACTCAGATGACTCAAAATTCCAAACACTATAGAGAGCTGTCCATTCAGAAGGCTCACCCCATTCCTTTCTTGTCACCCTTGTGTCCCACCACGTAAGTAACTGCTTGTATTAATTTTGTATGAATCCTTCTAGTGTTTCTTTATGCAAATAGGGCAGATGTGCATATAGTGGTTAGCTTTTTAAAATTTAAGGACTTACTTAAAATTCCAATGAAATGTATAATGTAACTTTAGATTGTAACCCTAAAATGTCCAATATAAATAATAGAAGGGGACATTAAAACTGCATGTTTGGTCAGTGATAAAAGATAATGATTACAAGTGAAATGAATGATTAAACATTTCAATCACAAGATTAATCAAGATGATGATAATTGTTCTAAGTCTGCTTTTATGTGTATCATGTTACTGGTTTAGGTAACACATTGTTCTTTGCTGCTATCTGAATGATTTATTTAATGTGACTATAGAATTACTTCTCACCTTGGTACCAGACTTGGCAGTGAGATTTTATGTTGTTCAAGTGCTTAAGTATCTCTGTGAGCCAAAGGTTGGAGGAGCCCTCAGTGCTTTTGGGTTGTGGGGGATACCTGAGCTTGACTGCACCTGCCACTCATGAGGAGGATGACAGCGTAAGATTGGTCATTCTTCCAGGAGTCGTCACTTTCCAGAAATTCACTCTATAACATAGTTTTTCTTTCATTAGACGTCATTAAGGGCAAAGGTAATATGCATGGCATTTATAAGGCAGCTAATTAAAAGCTACTTGCCGAACAATAATAAGCGAAAGAGAAGTAGAATGAGATATCATTGGTCTTCCCAGTAAGAGAGGCATGCAGGCTGGGCACTGTGGCTCACACCTCTAATCCCAACACCTCTTGAGGCTGAGGTGGGAGGATTGCTTAAGGCCAGGAGTTCAAAACCAGCGTGACACACAATAGCAAGACCATTTCTACAAAAGAAAAACTGACTGGGTGCGGTGGCTCATGCCTGTAATCCCAGCACTTTGGGAGGCTGAGGCAGGTGGATCACCTGAGGTCAGGAGTTCGAGACCAGCCTAGCCAACGTGGTGAAACCCTGTCTGTACTAAAAATACAAATATTATCTGGCTGGTGGCAGGCGCCTGTAATTCCAGCTACTTGGGAGGCTGAGGCAAAAGAATCACTTGAACCTGGGAAGCAGAGGTTGTAGTGAGTCGAGATCGTGCCATTGCACTTTAGCCTAGCGGAGGGGGGAAGAGAGAGACTTTGTCTCAAAAAAAAAAAAATCTGAAAAAGCTGTACGTGTTGTGCACTTGTAGTCCCAGTTACTTGGGAGGATGAGACAGAAGATCCCCTGAGCTCAGGTCTCAAGGCAGTCACACCACTGAGTGACAGAGTGAGACTATGTCTTAAAAAAAAAAGAGAGAGGAATGTAGTTCATTTTAAAACAGCTTTCTTTTTGTTAATGAGAGTTTTTGGAAAGTTCTAGAGTATGAACTAATGTTCTTCTATTTCATCTTGTGTCTATTTGATTTCTTAGTTCTTTTTTGGAGACAAGTTCTCACTCTGTTGGCCAGGCTGTAGTGCAGTGGTGTGATCGTGGCTCACTGCAGTCTCTACCTTCCAGGCTCAAGCAATTTCCCCCACTGTAGCCTCCTGAGTAGCTGGGACTACAGGTGTGTACCACCATGCCCAGCTAAGTTTTGTATTTTTTGTAGAGATAGGGTTTTGCCATGTTGCTCAGGCTGTTCTTGAGCTCGTGGGCTCAAGGAGTCTGCCTACCTTGACCTCCCAAAGTGCTTGGATTACAGACGTGAGCCACTTTGCCCTTCAGTCTTTTTTTTAAATGATAAAATAGTTTGGCATTTTTGGCTTGTGAAGTAAAGGGATCAGTTTATTTTTGTGACTGGGATTTATAAAATCATTTAAATAAGTGATCATAAACTAGATATTTTTAAACAGATTGTAAATTTTTGTGACTGTCAACAATTTCTTATTTTGTAGGAGCTGGTAAAATAACACCTTAGAAGAGTTAGTCACCCATTTTTGGTCAGAGTAGTTAGTTTGTGCTTATTAGAACTGAATGCTGAAAGACAAGGTTTGCACATTTATTGCATCTGAATCCCTCATTCTCTGTATCGATGATGTGCTTGTAAAGTGTATCATGGTGGGGTACAGTGGCTCACACCTGTAACCCCAGCACTTTGGGAGGCTGCTTTGGGAGGCCTGAGTGGGAGGATTGCTTAAGGACAGGAGTTCGAGACCAGCCTGTGCAACATAGTGAGACTTCATCTCTACAGAATAAAAATTTAAAAACCTAGCTGTGTACCCCTGTTGTCCCAGCTACTTGGAAAGCTGGAGTGGGAGGATTGCTTAAGCCTAGGAGTTTGAGGCTGCAGTGAGCTGTGATTGTGCCACTAGACTCCAACTTGGGTGACAGAGTGAGACCCTTGCTCTTAAAAAAAAAAAATTAAAAAGTGCATCCGTACTCCATTTGGGTGCCGTGTTTACAATGGGTGGTGTTCCATTTACCCGAGTCACTGCCATATCTAGTGAGCTTTCCTGGGCTCCATCCTGAGGCTGTCACACCTCCAAGGGAACAGAGGAAATGATGTGGTATTTTTATCACTAAAAGGAGTTCGAGTCCAAGACCAGCCTGGCTAACACGGTGAAACCCCGTCTCTACTAAAAATACAAAATTTAGCCAGGCATGGTGGTGCACGCCTATAATCCTAGCTACTCAGGAGGCCAGTAAGCGCTTCAGCCTGGGAGGTGGGGGTTGCAGTGAGCTGAGATCGCACCACTGCACTCCAGCCTGTGCAGCAGAGCGAGACTCTGTCTCAAAAAAACAAAAAAACAAAAAAAAAAAAAAAAAGAAAAAGTCTTAGAGAAACCTTATGTTTATTCAGAATAAAATGGAATAGTTAAAATGTCTTAGTGCCTTTTATTTTCAAATTACATAGTCAGTACCTTCTCTCACACTGATTCTTGTTTGTGTCTTTACCTAAAATAGGAGTATACCGTTATCATTTAATGCATAGAATCTTCTAAAATATGGTGTCTGGCAGAGGGGGTGGGAGAGAGGAAGAATAGCACAAGGTTTTGTTGGGTGCCTGCTGCTGGTTGTATTTGAGATCCAAATCAAGTCTCTTTTTAAAGAAATCTTAGCTATTTTTTCCTGTAGCTTTTTTTTTTTTTTTTTTTTTTTTTTGTTTATTGAGTTGGTTTTTGCCATTGGTTTGGGGGTTCAGGAAATTGCCTCTATTTTTGGTTGGATTGGAATTTAAATACTCTTTTCAATGCAACCATGACTATATGGTG
>CAUYLG010030583.1:0-82651 GCA_963573385.1 Cacajao melanocephalus
TTAAAATAAAATATTGGTTGGCTGCTTGTTTGTTATTTTCATCCCTTATTCCTTCCTGTCTCCATTGTTAAGCACAATTATTGGCATAAAAGAGGTTTTTAATACCCATTTTTAGACTGCATTCTAGCCTGGGCAATAGAAAAAGAATTCCGTTCTCTCTCCCTCTTTCTCTTCTTCTTTCTTTCTCTCTTACATTCCTTTTTTTTCTTTCACTCTTTCTTTCTTTTCTCTTTCTTTCTTTCTAAAAAATAAAAAAAAAGAAACTCTGCAATTATTTATTAGTGTATTTACTAAGAAGAGCTACGAATTTAATTACAAATAAAAAAATCATTTTACATCTTACAGGCTTATACTTGCCTTACAAGTTGTGAAGACACAAGGTAGATATGTAGAGAATTGGAAGAAATCATAGGATATAGAAATGCAGAGTAGTAAAGAGGGAAATTTGGCCTTGCTTCTGTTGGAAGCGCTGTGTTCATTTTTGGGTAGGTTTCATTAGCAAAGTTCAGGCCTCTGTTATTCTGAATCTAAAGTTTAGAGTCAGCTGTATTGGTAAACACTTTCAATATGTCTAACAATTCTAAAACAATCATTAGAAACACTTGGTGTGAAATTACTATTTCTACTTCTCCTGTAACATGCTTTTTTTTTCTTTTCTTTTTTTCTTTTTTTTGCCTGTTTTAGGTTTCAAGACATGCATATGTGATAAGGACAGACTAGTTCTATGCATCCAGCAAACCCAAGAGCAATAATTTTAGATATCGCTGTAAAAGGTCTGCAACTACCAGATGCATGCAACTATGTGACTGGGACAGAGAAAAGGAGTCAGTATTGCAGGCACAGCAATACTCTGAGAGGAGTTTCAATGTAACAGCTGCCTACACAATGTGAATAATACCCTGTTCTGGCCTCAGAGACACTGACCTGGTTTCTACCTCCACCCTTGGCAATAAACCCATTTTGGAAATGCCATTTTGGTTTGACACTTGCTTATGTGGGTAAATACGACTTAGGAATTTCATATTTCTAAAACCTAGTTGAAATTCAGATGTTCTAGAACAAGAATTCAAAAGCATTGAGGTCTCTACATGTTCTTCCATTTTAATGCTTCAGCAGATGGTATGACCTTCTTTATCCAACAAGTGACTTGAAGAGCTGTATTAGTACAAATAATACTCTTGGTTAAAACTATGAATGTAGACATACAGCCTTATGGCCCCAGATTAATCCCATTTATTAGAAATATAACATTCAGTTGATATTTTTATCAATGGAATTATTGTGAATTTCATAAACCAACTACAGTAGTAATATAACTTACTAGTGCTATTTTACAAATTTTGTCCCTAAAAAAATCCACATTTCATTCAGAGAATATCTTGGTAAAGGTAGATCAGCCTCTCTGGCCTTCTCATTGTCACCTTATATCTTAGATATTTTTATTTGGTGTCAGATTATGTATGTTATTTTCAGCTAAAAAAAAAAAAATGAGGCCAGCACAGTGGCTCACACTTGTAATCCCAGCACTTTCTGAGGCTAAGGGGGACAAATAACCGGAGGTCAGGAGTTCTACACTTGCCTGGCCGACATGGTGAAACCCCTTCTCTACCAAAAATACAAAATTAGCCAGGTGTCGTGGCACATGCCTATAGTCCCAGCTACTTGGAAGGCTGAGGCAGGAGAATCATTTGCACCTGGGAGGCGGAGGTTGCAGTGAGCCAGGATCATGCTGTTGCATGGCAGCCTGGGCGACAAGAGCGAAACTCGATCTCAAAAAAGAGAGGGAGGGAGGGAGGGAGAGAGAGAGAGGGAGAGAGAGAGAGAAAGAGAAAGAGAGAGAAAACACAGATCAGTGCAGAGAGTACTAAACCAGGAGGCAGAAGATTGAGTTTTAGACTAGTAAATTTCCTCAGTGTCTTTGAACTTATATTTACCCAGTCCTAAAACTGTCCACGGTCTCTGGGGATGCATGTGAAGAATAGTGAAATCATGTTTAAGAATATTTGGAAATCATTACTCTCTTACAACACTGAACACTATTTTGGCTCAGGAGATAATGAGAGGACCAGTGAGGGTGGTCCGCATTTTTCACATTTAAGATATAAAATGTTTATGAGGGATATAGGCAGACACAGTGTTTTATTTTAAGCTTCTCAGAAATTCTCTTCTTACAAGATTTCTTTTTAACTGATAATAGCCTCATTCCTGGTCACAAAAAATCCTCCCCAACAATGTTCTTCCCAGAACTATTTTAGCCCTTTTGTACTAATTTACTGTTACTAGTTTTATAGTAATAAAAATTAGGAAAAGCCCACAGTCAAAAATGCCAAAAGGAAACCAATGCCAAGAAAATCTCTACATGAGGGCATCATCAGTCTGAGGTTGGCAACCCCCAGACCACAATCAGTGATGAAGCAGAAGTGGCAATTAAGTATGGAGACCAAGAAAGCAAACGACAGAGAAGTCCTGACTTTCAGGCATAGCTGATTCGAATGGAGGAGTTGAGAGCAGACATAAAGGGAAGGAGTGTTTAATGTCTGGGCACATCTACAGGTATTTCTACCAACCTTGGCTTTGCAACTTATCTTCTACATTCCTAATACCACATTAGAAATGTGGCCAAGACTGGGCACACTGGCTCACCCCTGTAATCCCAGCATTTTGGGAGGCCAAGCCTGGAGGATCAATTGAGGTCAGGAGCTGGAGACCAGCCTGGCCAACATGGTGAAACCCTGTCTCTACAAAAAATACAAAAATTAGCCGGGCATGGTGGCATGTGCCTGTAGTCTCAGCTAATGGGAGTCAGAGGCACGACAATTGCGTGAACCCGGTAGGTGGTGGTTACAGCGAGCCGAGATCACGCCACTGTACTCCAGCCTCAGTGACAGAGCAAGACTCTGTCTCCAAAAAAAAAAAAAAAATGTAGCCAAGATTCCTGATTGCAATTTCAACAGCAGGACAATCCAGTTCAACGTTTCCCAAAGTTTAGTATGCTCATCACTAGTGTTACACAAGATGATTTTAAGTAATACACATATTTAAAATTTTAATTTTAGTTGTGACGGGTTTCTTTTTTATGTGTTAGGAAAGTAGAACATAAAACCTGTAATTGCTTTCTTAAGACAAAACTACAATATGTTTTTTTAAGGTACATTCATTTAAAGAAGAAATCCTGGAAGTAATAGAAGAGGTAGTATACAGACAGAGAAACAAATCATAAACGGTCTTTGAGTAAGTTAGATTTGAGAAAAGCTGAGGTAGTGTGGCTGATATTAACAAATGTTTGTTTTCTTGCTCCTCTTTGTGTCTCTATGTTCTGTTCTGAGCAGGGCTCCTGAGGTGTGACACATTGCAGTAAAGGTGCCCAAGAGAACATGGGAGTCACAAGTGCTTGCTCCTTTCCTGTTCCTGGCAAGATGTCATCTGCTGCCTGATTGGAGGCCCACCACGGCTTTGCCCCTCTACAGAAAATGTTTTCCACTTTTTCACCCCATATCTTTTATAGTACAAAGAGTCAAGAGTTTATAGCACAATTCACAAAGAGTCAGAGAACTGTTCCTTTACATTCCCGTATTTGGAAGGAATCTCTCCTAAAATGCTGCTTTCATTGAAAAGAAGAAGGAAAAGAAACAGGCACCAAGTCACAAGAGGTTAAGAAAAGGAAAAGGCACAGGAGCAGGGCTGAAGGAAGGAATGCTGCATCCTTATACATTACAACATTATATGAAGGCAGAGGTTTTTAAATATATTTAAAACTATTTTAGCTATTTATTCTATAATCACTCATTCCTTTATTCCCTCCATTCCAGCAGTGAAAATGAAACTTTATCTTACTCCAAAATGGTTCTTAAAATTGCATTGCTTTTTTCCCCCTTAAGAATGTGGAATTTATGTAACTTGAGGGATGTATCGGTTTAAGCCCAAACATAGGTCTCACAAGTTTTCCCCATGCAGGCTAGGATTCATGTGATAAAGTCTAACAGGGCAGTCCACCTTGGCCTCATGAACAGATAATTTGAGAATCACATAAAGAAAGAATTAGAGATTTGAGTTCTTAGGAAGAAAGAAACTTCAAACACAGTCTTTTAAAAATACAGCATGTTTTTAAAAGACAGTGTGGGGCCATGAGCCTCCCAACTTCAACAAGATATCACAGACTGTCCTAATCCACTGTCTTTCCTGTTAAGCTCTCTTGTAATCAGAGAAGTCTATCAGGAGGCAATTTTGGTCAAAGTAAAGGAATGGCCAACAGATCTAGTTAACCTTGGTCCCAACCAGTATCAGGTACTCCTCTCTCCCATAGAGTAACTGAGAATGCAGGTGAGAGTCAATGAGATAACGATGGGTACAGAGCTGTAAGAAATACCCATTAATTATTACTATGTAAAAAGTACAGAGGCAGGGCTATGTGAAATACAGATTTGTAAAAGGCACAGATAAAGCTTTTATTGTGCAAACTATGAGTCAAGCACAATATTAAGTAATTTCCATATTACAGCTTATTTGAGACTAACAATAAATGTGTGAGGTAGGTATTATACAGATGAGGAAAATCAGATGCAAAGATGCTAACTACCTTGGCTAAAGTCATATAATGAAATCAAAAAGGAGGTGATTGTGATGGAAGTGGGTGGATCCTAAGCCTGTCTAACTCCTCAATTCTCAAGTGTTTTATTTGCTTATCTTTATCTGCTTGTTGTTTTTGCTATTATTTCTCAAGTCCTTACTACATATCAGGTATTATACTAAATGCTTACATGGATTGTATTAGTAAACCTTCACGAAAAACCCTATTACATAGGTACTGTTTATTTCAGAACTTGATAGATGATAGAACTGAGGCATAGAAAAAGTGCATTACTTACGAGAGGTCACACAGCTAGCCAGTGGTAGATCTAGGACTTGAATCCAGGCAGTTTGATTGCAGGGCCTAGACTCTATCATAACAGTATCTGCCTTTTTGGCATTGTTGTGTCTGACTCCAAAGTATTTTTGAGAACAAGACCCTGAGACTACACTGAGCACTGGTGCTAACAACGTACACACACACACACACACATACACACACACAAAGTGTGGACTGTTATCCTGATGATAGGTATAATAGGAAATCAGGAGACAGTAACTGACTGTAGCATGAAGTAGCTAGGGAATTCTATTGCCCTCATTAAAATGATTCCATTGTGAAAATCATCTGATTCAGTAGACCTTAATATTCACTATGATTAAGATGTTTTAATATAATAAGTCTTCTTATTTTGGATTCATACATCACACAAATTAGACAAGCAAAATATGGATAGCTGTCTTAAAAACTACCTTTTTTGCTAAATAAGTTAAAAACAATAATTGCTACTCTCAATATCATTTTGTAAAAAGAAACATAATACAAACTTAAATTTATAAAAAACTACCAACCCTGCAATTACTTTACACTATTGGAATGGTGAAAACGATGCCAAAGATCACACTGCTTCACAAACTCATGCTCGAGAACCATGGTTCTAATTGCAAACAACAGCTTCTACATGACAGGGGCATTGTATACATTATGCTGAATCCCTATCATAACTCTACAAAATAGATGTCATTACCCCCACTTATGAGATTGGGAATCTGTGTTTCAGAGAATTTAATGATCGTGACCAGAACTGCCCACCTAGTAAGGAGTGCTATTGAAACACAAATCCTAACTTCAAAGCTTATGTTCTTTCTCTTGCATATGTCGTCAATCAAAACTTTGGTACTGCAGAGAGTTACCTCCTATACCATCAATGGGTTTATAATTTTCAAATAATTAGAACACACTATATCCTGAATATATGGTAAGCATTCTAAAATCAAAAATATATGTTAAATGCACCACCTATTCATTGACTACAAAGACTCAAATCTGTGTATGAAGTCATGGTGTCATCAGGAGAACAAGATTCTTTATTCAGTGATCACCAATTAGTACCTCACCACCAGCTGGCTGTTTTGCTCCTGCCCAGTAGCTAAGCTGATGTCTAACACAAGCCAAGCCTCTAAGAGGAGGGGTATAGGAAATGAAGACTCTGGGTGCATGGAATTGCTGGAAGCATGTAGGAAGACCCAGTTGAATCCATTTAAATCTTTGACATATTCTATTTTAAAATATTCTGTCCACATACTCCAGAATATATGTGTGAGATAAAAAGAAAGTTAGAGCCCAGGCAAACCCACCACTTTAACATTTTACAGAAGGCAAAATTGAGACCCAAAGGGATTTCAGTGACAGCCCCAAATCACCCAGCCAGTCAGAGCAGTAAAAGGACTAGAGGATGATAATTACTCAATCCCAGGCTAGGAACACTGGTCCGTGTAGAGGGTAAGTTCTGGGAAACTTTTACTTGTTATGAAAGAAATACTGTAAAAGATAGGCTTCCTAGAGATTGGTAAGGGAAGAACTGTTTAAATTACAGTACTCAGAGCACAGAGCATAGTCTCCAACTCTAGAAAACCACTCTTGGGAAAGAGGGTCCCTTTCAAGCCACTAATACTGGATTAAATGTATAATGTTTAGGCTAGAATATATTTTTTGCATTTGAAGTTGCTTGGAAACTGACTTTTAAGATGACATTATAAATGTGAATGTTCTAATTAATATAATTTAATTACTTTTTTATGACTTAGATTTTTAGGATCTCATCATTTAATCATTTAATGAGGTTATCATTAAAAATACCAGTTATAGATCTATGAAATATGCAGAGGTTCTGGTTAATGAAGTTTGGCTAGCAATTGAGTGCATGCTCACAATAACCTTATATTTTCTCTCCAATTTTATAGTGAAAGCACCTACTGCAATGCTTAGCATGTAGCAGACATATAACGGATTTGCATTTCTCTCTTCCTTTTCCCTTAATAGCACACATTTTTTTTGACACAGGCAGGAGCATGCGTGTATGATAGCATGTACATGTGCACGTGTATGTGTGTGTATCTATTGATGGAGAATTAAAGACATGACTACCACAAAATCCCAGACCTCAAAGGAGCTACCTTACGGCTACCCTATCAGTGGTGGTAGTAAAATGGTAACCAGAATCCACATCAGACACTTTACTTGTGTGTTCTCAGTCCTATTCTATAACCTGTAGTAACACAAGTCTCCCCACTCACAGACCAGCCCCAGTTCTAACCATAGAAAACTATAGAAGGACCCTGGAACCAATGTCATCAGAGAAATCCCTTCTCCCTTTAAAGTAGTGATTCTTCTCTGGAGGGAAAGACCCATTAGACTCAGTAAATTAACTAATTTACAAACTTAATACGCATGTAAATTCCTTGAGGGTCTTACGAAAAGGCAAGTTCTAATTTTTTAGGTCTAAGATGGGGTCTGCGATTCTGCATTTCTAACTGGCTTCCACATAATGACAAATGCTGCTGGTTCATAGACCACACTGTGAGTACTGCAGCAAGGATCCAGGAAGCAACTGCAAACTCTGTATTGCTGCCCAAGGCCCACCTCCTTTTCCTGCAGTCATGAGTTCTCATACCGGTGGAGTGTGTTAAATCCTTCTGGCGAGTTAGAAAAGAAAATTATTTATATTGAGAAAGCTACAGAGTTGGAGTGAGAAATAAAAACAGGAGAGAGGGAGAAAAGAGGAAAGAAGGAGAAGGGAAGACAGCAAAGGGAAAGTGCAAGTTTTTAGGTCTTTAGAGACATTTATAGTCAGTTCTTATATGACAACATCCATTTTGCAGTTTTCTTCCCCCAAGAGTATTTTTCAAATCCTGATATTACAATTTTCATAACTAAGTGCATTTCTGAAGCTCTGTTTCCAAGTATCCATCATACAATAGACAATTACGTAAGGTTCTCTCTCCAAACCATAGCCACTAAGAAAATCAACAACTACTAACCTATATCAAGATAAAATTTCAACAAACTGAGATTAAAGATCGAATTGGTTTTTATTAATGATTCATGAACTGGGCAACCCTTCACCCATAAAAAAGTCAGTGCTCCATTGAGCATGGCAGAACAGTTGGTTTTTATAAGACAGTTTAAGCAGGAACAGAGAAACAGACTAATAGTAAAAGCAGACTGGTTAATAACAGGTTACTTTCTTATAAGGGTTAAAACAGAGAGGGCATCCATACTCTGCTGGCTCAGGTTAACTGGGCCATTTCCAATTGTTTGCTGTGAATCTCCTGTTTTTAGGAAAAACTAGTCTGTAGAAGGATTTTCCTTCTTCCTTGAAATTTCAGTTTAGTCATATAGCACTTAGCATGAGTGACTCCATTTTGGTTTGGTCTTTGGGGCATGGTACAGGAGTTCAGTAAAATTTTTTTTTAAAAAAAAAGGCCTCCTATCATTTTATTTAATACCTGTTGTGTAGAACTGTGGTCCCCAACCTTTTTTGGCACCAGGGACTGGTTTCACGGAAGACAATTTTTCCCTGGGGTTGGGGTGGGAAGTTGGTTTCAGGATGATTCAAATGCACTACAATTATTGTGCACTTTATTTCTATTATTATTACATTGCAATATATAATGAAATAATTATACAACTCACCATAATGTAGAATCAGTAGGAGTCCTGAGCTTGTTTGTCTGCAACTGGACAGTCCTATCTGGAGGTGATGGGAGACAGTGACAGATCAATAGGCATTAGATTCTCATGAGGAGCGTGCAGCCTAAATCCCTCACATGTGCAGTTCACAACAGGGTTCATGTTCCTATGAGGATCTAATGCTGCCACTGATCTGACAGGAGACAGAGCTCAGGTGGGAATGCTCGCTCGCGTGCTGCTCACCTCCTGCTGTGTGACATGGTTCCTCATGGGCCAAGGACTGGTCCATGGCCTGGGGTTGGGGATCCCCCTCTAGAACATGGTGTGAATGTATCTGTGTATGGGAAGGGAAAGTGCAGCAGCACCTATTTCCATTTGGCTTCTAGCAGTTAAGGAGCGACTGATGTAAGACAGTTTCTTACCTTCATTCGCTGCATATTAACATAGTCTATGGAAATTTTTTAATCTCGTAAACTATGCAGCAAAGTGGAAAGAGCCTGGATTTGGAGTCCAACTTTCCTGGGTTTCCACCCTCACAATTTGTGTAGCTTTAGGAAAATTACTGAAACTCAGCCTCTACTTTTGCATCTATAAAATATGGATAATTATGTTCCATCTTATAGGTTCTAAAAAAAACTAAATAATACATGAAAGTGTCTATTATAGTGCTTAGCACAGGATAGATGCTGAACAGACAGAGACTAACATTGATATTTTCATTTTAAAAATGAAAATTATTTTCTTTTAAAAATGTGGTAAGTGATGACAAACAAAAATTATCATTATAAATTATTATTAATTAGCCATTTTAAGGTTACATTTAAAAGAAAACAGAATAAACCTTAAACACCATAATTAACAATGTGACCCATTTCAAGCCCTCAGAACCCACCTGTGGTAGGCTTCCTACAAAATGTCTTAAAACTCGTCAAAACAATATTTAATTCTAGAAGATTTAGGGGAAATAGGAAGAAATGTTAACATTAGCAATTTTAGCTTTTACAAGTATCCTATAATTTAATGAGGAAGATACAGTTTCCATTTAAGGGTTAAGAACATTAATGATAAAGCCTGACTCCAAGGCGAATATATAGTCGCTGTAATTATTTAAATATTAATTACTATTAATTGAATACAGACAATCCTTGTGTCAGTCCACTTAATTCCTATCCACACCATCTGAACATGACAGCTATTCACTTTTAACTTCACAGAGAATTTCTCTCTCACAGAAAAGATTGACTTTTAGACCATCTGGATATCATCAGAAATGAAGATCAGAAAGAATAATGTACTGACTGAACAGACACTGAAACAGCTAGTGTGGTGGGTGACAGGAAGCCCATGTTTTTGTTTTTTAAAAAAACATTTTTGTCATTTGGCTCATATGTATTTCACATTTCGAAATATTTTGGAACAAGCACTTAAACTGTGAGATTAAATTTCATCATTATGGAGAAAGACGCAGTCCTAATGGAAGCCACTGCCAAGTCACCCAGACGACTGACCCCACTCCCAACCTTGTTGTCTGTTTCAGGAGGGAAGCTCAGGTCAGAATATACATGTGGAGTGAGACCGCCTGCAAGGCAAACAGGGAGGTAATCATGCCTGAAAGATTGGAAAAGCTTAGAATTGAGTTCTGTTTAGCTCTGTGAGCATCCCCATGCTGCTTTGGGTGATTCTTTCACCTCCCAAATCTTGCTCAATCTTTTCTGCTACCAAATGTAAAGAGAAACTATTCTAGGTCCCTGATTCCTTACCAGGCAGAACTGGTTAGAAGGAGAAGGATATAATTCATGAACATTTGTAAACTACACATATAACCTGGGGCACACATTATTTCCACCCAATCTGATGTTAGAGAAGGCAGCAGCATTGAGACTTGGAGCTGCCATGAAGACAGGTAGTATGCAGAGACTGCAGGGTCCAGGCACCAGATCCTCTCTTAGCAGTCAGCAAGGTAGAACCAACAAATGCAGTCCCAGGCGGTAAGAAAGGAAACGCTGAAGCCTAATGCAGAACTGTGCCAGTAGGGTCACATTATGTTACGCACATTCTGTTATGGAAACCACGCCTTTTGGAGCAAGGTCAAAAGCAGATTATGACATGTCTGGGAAATGTCAGGCCTTTGAGTTTTCCAAGATTTTCCCTCCCTTCCTCCTCGCATTTATATTGCAGTCTGTGGCTGCCTCAAAACCCCAGCTTACTTGAAGAGGAGAAAGAAGAAAACCTATACCCAATCATTAGTAAGTAAAACAAATATTCAAGTGCATTTGTACTTAATTAAGTTTCTTCATCAAGGTCTTTCACATGGGGACCTCACTCTCTGAGGCAATTCAAAGATGCTGTATTCGATGGGTGAAAATACAGCAAGAATAACTGACGGTCATCATGTGTATAGTAGTGTACACTACTCTCTTGCTATTCATGGGGAACTGGTTCCAAGACCCCTCACAGATACCAAAACCCGTGGACGCTCAAGTCCGTTATATAAAATGGCATAAGTATTTGCATATAACCTATGTACATCTTTCCATATACTTTATTGATTCATTGATTGAAACAGAGTCTTGTTCTGTCATCCAGGCTGGAGTGTGGTGGTATCATCTTGGCTCACTGCAAGCTCCACTTCCCAGGTTCAAGCGATTCTTGTGCCTCAGCCGCCTGAGCAGCTGGGATTATAGATGTGCACACCTGGCTAATTTTTGTATTTTTAGTAGAAATAGGGTTTCACCGTGTTGGCCAGGCTAGTCTCAAACTTTGGGCCTCATGTAATCCGCCTGCCTCAGCTTCCCAAACTGCTGGGATTACAGAAGTGAGCCACTGTGTCCAGCCCTTCCACACACTTTAAATTATCTCTACATTACTGATAATGCCTTACACAATGTCTACGCATGACTTCATTTCTGTGGCTTCAGTGTAGCAGATGGCACGTGGCAAATTTTCAATTTGCCATTGGTTGACTTGATGAATAAAGAACCTATGAATGTGGACGGCTGACTGTATCTTTTTAATAAACAAGCCACAATAAGGGCACAGAGAGACAGGAAGCTAATAGTTATGACAGCTGTTCTCAACCCTGCTTGTCTTTCACCTTTTTAGCTCAGAAAGTCTGGGATCGGGCCTTGGCACAAACATATTTATTTTAAATCTCCACAGAATAGAGTTACAGATTTGAGCACTTGGCTGCAGAATCAAACCAACATCTGTTCAATCACTAATTACAACAATCCCTGTCACTCCACTGTTCCTCACAAGATGCACAAGTTGCTTCATTAAAATATGTTTAATATTATACTTGCATCAAAGAGTTACTGCAGAGATTAATAAGCTTAGGGTTGGCACATCATATGCATTAAATAAACTATTACCTACCTCTCACTATTTATCATTACTACTTTTCTTCTTAAGACTAAATTAGATGCAGCTAAATTCTTCTAGAAGGTTGTCGACAACATTTGGGTTATATCAAGACTTTGCTCTGTATTCTTCCTTGAGTAAATAAGTTCTGTCCCACATGTAACTAATAGTGAGCTACTCTATAGGCAGCTTCTGAACTTTGCATGTGTAATCTGGTTTACAATAAGTGAAATTGCCAAGTCAGAGGGAATGCATATTTTACATTTTGATATATGTTGCCAAACTGCCTTCCAAAAAATTGTACCAACAACAAACACATGCATTTTTCAACTGAGCACCTATTATGTTCTGAGCACTGTGCTATATCTCATTTTATTCTCAATACAGTTGTACCAAATAGATTTTATCTTCATCTACCATATGATAAAATGAAGCTCAAGTGCATCCAATCATGTGTTGAAATCATACTGGCAGTAAGTGGTAAAGAAAATTTGAACCAGATGCTTTCCAACCGCACCATGGAAAAAATATAACCCAGGATAAAAATTAATTTGGGGTGTTGAAATATACCTATAAATCTATCCGATTTATAACTGAATGATGCTAATCTGTGTATTTGTTTAGTTGTCTGCAAAATGAGAAACTCCAACTTAAGTAGTGTCTAAGGTTTCTTCCAATTCAGTGAGGGTGAGTTTGGAAGTACTATTTGGCATCGGTCCTGAGAGAGGATAGGACGTCTACACCTAAGTATTTTTAGATCATGACTATGTTAGTTGTCCTCCATGTTTACTAAGTACCAAGCAAAAGAAATAGATCCTACGTAAAGCCCAAAGGTTTTAGTTGACTTGAAAGAAGATCACCTAGGGATTATCTGACTGTCTCAGTGATAAAACCCAGATATATTAATGGGTTTTCTGTCCTCGAACGTCTTCAGCAAGGAAACAGACCATTAGCAGTCATGTGTGGTTTGGGTATAAATACATCTGAAGCTCAAAGCTTAACCAAATCATCTTTTAAGGTCCTTTTAGCATGATTTCTATGACTCCTACCATGCTAGAGATGCAGGCTTATTCCAAGATTAGGGCTGACACTGCGACCTTATAGATCAAGGCATGAAAACGTTGTAATTCTGTATTCCCCAAAGTTAACATCATTTTGCCTGTTGTCAGGTCCTATACCTGTAAAGATTAGGCACTAAGCTGACAACTTTCAAACGTTGGGTTCTTGTTAAAAACGTGGTTTCCTAGTCCTCGTCCCTGAGAGATTTTAATTCACTAAATGTTTGATGGGAGCAGGAATCTGCACTTGTACTAAAAACCCCTGGAGATTCTAAATGAAGTGGCTCCTGTGCACTACTATAAGGAACAAACATTGCACACAGCTGATGTAGCAGAGGGGCGAAAGCTCTCATTTTGCAGCTGCTCAATATATAAAGAAGAAAAGTCATTACGAGGTTAAAATAGGTAGTCTGGAAAAGGAGTTCCTTTGGGTATATTTTTCTGCTGCATGTCATTACTAAGTTATCAAAGACCATATATATTATATTTTGTTGTTGCTTTTTCTTAAATTATATTGTGAAGTTAAGCTCTATTTATTGATAACAAAATAAATCAAGAAAAATGGTATAAATAAGTATCAGCATGAAACTTTTATAGTGTCTTTTGAGAGGCTTGTCATCCTTAGTTTTACAAACAACGTACAATTTCCTTCACTGACTTCACTATTTTAAAATACCATTTTAGCATTTCTCAAGAGATAAAATTTGTCCACTGTTTCTTTTGGAGATATGTTAACTTAATCCTATCCTGTAGAAATATATGATTTAATCAGTCAACAATATTTATTGATCACTTAGTAGTAGAGATATATAAGTTAACAAAAGAGACAAAACCACTGCTCCCATAAAGCCTACAGACTACTAGGGTAAGTAATCATTAAATGTAAAATGTGAAGTATGAATGGTATTATAAATACAAGTAGACAATGCGATGAGAGGATACAGTGGTAAAACCCAACTATTCAATTCATGAACTCATGAGATCATGTTTTCCTGAAGAAATATGTTAAGCCTCGCCTGTAATCCCAGCACTTTGGGAGGCCGAGGTGGGCAGATCACCTGAGGTTGGGAGTTCGAGACCAGCCTGACCAATATGGAGAAACCCCGTCTCTACTAAAAAGACAAAAAATTAGCTAGATGTGGTGGTGCATGCCTGTAATCTCAGCCACTCAGGAGGCTGAGACAGAAAAATTGCTTGAACCTGGGAGGTGGAGCTTGGGGTGAGCTGAGATTGCACCATTGCACTCCAGCCTGGGCAATAAGAGCAAGACTCCATCTCAATTAAAAAAAAAAAAAAAAGGAATATGTTAAACCTGAGACTTGAAGAATTAGAAGGAGTTTGTTAGGGAAGAAAAGACAAAGAGAAAATCGTGTGATAAAAAGACATATGCACTCAAGGACCAGCAAGGAGGTCTGAGTGGCTAAAGCATGAAACCATCAAGACAGAGAGACAAAAGAGAAAAGGGTCATTATTAAGGTTCAGTTAAGGATTATAGACTTTACCTCAGATTCAATGTGAAACCATTGAAGGGTTCTAAGCAAAACAAAATAGATCTGATTTGTTGTTTTAGAAGATTCTAAAACTTTCAGCTACAACACACTGGTAGAATTGTAAAAGGGCAAAAACAGATGCTAGGAGATCAGGTCAAAGGCTCCTGAAGTGATCCAGTGGACAATATTGGTGGACCCAAGTATGATAGTGGCAATGGGATGGGGAGAAACAGGAGGATTCAGACAATATTTAGGAGATAGAATTGGCAGAAATTTTTGGATAGATTAGATGTGGGGAAAATAAAGAGTCAAGAATGCTTAGGCCTAAGTGTTGTTCACCAGCCTGAGCAACTGTATACCATTTCCTGAGATAGGTGAAGGCAGAATAGGAAAAGATGGTGACAAAGGGATCATGGATTTAGACAAATTACTTTGTAATGTCAATTCAGGAATGTGGGAAATGTAGTTAATTGGTAAGTAGCCCCATGAGAATCAAGCAAAAGAATATCCACCCCTCCTATTCGGTTCACTCCAATCGTTATCATCTCTAAAATATCATTTAAGATGAAGCTTTTGATATAACATCCAATAAATAGAAAGTCTCACAGCAATTTCCTGCCCAATCTTCGACTTACACAGAATTCTGAGCTTTAAACCAACAATTTTCTAAGGTAAACCATACTTTAAGTCAAATGGCTTAAGAAGCCTGTCTGTAATGATATTTGTTTGATCTGCTTTTTTATTCCATCTATGATAAACTCTTTCAGAGAGGCCAAAACTGAATTAATTGACCACTGTATACTCATCACTAAAATATCTCAAAAAGAAATAAGGAAACACTATTAGAGGTTCCTTTACTATTGGGGGTCTCTTTGAATATAAATATTTCTACACTTACTGTACAGATATTCATTGAATTTTTCAAATAAATATTCTTAATAATCCAAACTATAATACAGTAGGATTTCGAGTTAAAATGGGTCAGAAAATATCTAATAATATATGCTATGTACTGAGTTTCTATTTAGTGTTATGTATTTAGTTTCATGTCTTTCAACAGCCCTAGACACCATTTGATGGTTGCGAAAAGTGGATTTGGGTAAGGCTGAGCTGCCCAAGGTCACACGGCTAGCAGGTGTCGGAGCTGGAATTCATACCCAGGCCTACCTGGTGCCTGTACTCTTCCCACTTCTCAGAGCTGCCTTTTGTGAATTCAACCAACCAATAAAGTCAGATGATATTTTCAGGTTTTCGAGAAAAATGTTAAGATGCTTCCCAAACCTGCAATTGGGAAACAGGTTCTTAAGATTCTCAATCCTCTTTATTAGAAGCATAAATGACATCTAGTAACCCCTTTACACATCATTCATTTTTCTTAATGAACAATTGAGACATTGGTTTTAACGATAATGCACGTGAAAAGGATACCCTTGATTTATTTCAACCTAATTGATGAAGAGTGCGTGTAGCAACATACCATTAAAAATGATACTTAAATTGCCCCTAATTGGAACAACCCAGTTGTTCATCTACAGTAGAAGAAAAAAGTTGTGAAATATTTAAGCAATTGACTACTCTATAGCAATGAGAATGAATTAGTTTAACTGCAGACAACAACATGAATGAATCTCATAAACAATGCTCAATGAAAGAAGAGAGACAAACCCACTATCTATAGTGTAATTCCATGTATCTAAAGTAAAAAACAGGCAAAACTAATCTATGCTGCTAGAATGCAGACTAGTGGTTACCTTTGAGAGGGCACTGACTGGAAGTGGGGACACAGGATGAAAGGGTTCTAGGTGCTTGCCATGCTCTGTGCTGGTACATAGGAGTGCTCACTTTGTGAATATGTATCAGGCCTTCTGTTTGTGATTTGTGCACTCTTCTATATTACCTTAATATAGTTCAATAAAAAGTTTAAAAGGTAACATTGAGATCTTAAGATAGAGGACTCTAATGAATACAAATATCAAAAAGTTCCCTATGTTTAAGCTCTGACTTAAAATTTACAATAGATATATAATGAAAAAGATTTACAAAAGCATGGATAAAAAAATTTTAAAAACACAAAATGCCGATAACAAGTTGTCGAAAATACTTTTCATAAAAGGTTATCAAGGCGTTTAAAAGACTCCAAATGAAGGATAAGACCACAGAAAGACTTCAGCCATATGGAATACTGAATGACATTTCCCATGGCGATCATAGATAAATTACTAAATTCTTCAGTTTCAATGAAACCATATCTAAGAGCAGGATAATTCCTACCTTTCTCATAGGGTGTTGTGCTGCTTAATTAATGTTTGTAAAGCACTTTCTGTTCCCTGGGTGAAAGGTACCTCTAAAGAGCAAAGTATAATTATGTTTTAATTGCAGGTCTAATTTTGAAGACGCCAATAAAATGTGCCTATGAATAATAATTTAATCTGATCACTCCATTAGAACTACAGCCATAATTTCTGTCTTCTACCTGAAAATATCACCTGCTATGCTTGAGAAATGGCTTTTTGTTCATTTGCTTTTAAAGACTTTCTTTCTTGGCTTCTCTGTCTGTAAAATGGGGTAACATGCTTTCTGTTATCTACAAGTATTTCTTCATTCTTTGCAAACCCTTCAGTGATCCTTAGATGAAAAGAAGGCATGTACTGGTACAAGAAGAAATGAAGCCTCCTGCCACCTGGGGAGAATGGAATTGCTTTTCTCTGGGGGGAAATAAAGTGCCAGCTGTCCTGCAAAAAGGCCGCTGAAGGATGGCCCCACAGAAGGCAAGGCTGAGAACAGCCTTGGACTTTTGAAAGATAGTTTGTGGCATTCGGGAATTATATTTCATTTTCTCAGAGACAGTTGATTCTACCTTCTCTTTTGTTGAGGCTATCTTTATTTCTCCTCTTAATCCAGACAGTTTACACTTACACAAAACCAGACATTAGAAATCCACTGGTAAGTACAATTCAGACCATACCCTTCTTGTATTATGAGATGACCAACCAAATTGAGCTGTGATCTTGCTTTTCTAAGCCCTGAGCCTGGGGTCTTTCATGGATCCCGACTTGGAGAGAGCAAACAATTATGTCACTATGGATTCCATATTTTAGAACAGAAGGCACTTGTAAGGAAGAAATTCCAATAATATTTTTCATTTCTCCTATTTAACAGGCTAAAACATAAAGTGACCCACAAAAAGGTTTTGAATTTCTTGATGAAATTTTTTTAAAACTTCAAATCATAGATTAACTAACAATATAGAGCTTTTCCAGCATTTATTTCCCCCCAACATGTGGACTTTAGTAATGTGCGTTTTTTTTTTTGTTTTGTTTTTTGTTTTTTTTTTGAGACAGTCTTACTGTGTCATGCAGGAGTGTAGTGGTATGATCTTGGCTCACTGCAACCCCTGCATCCCAGGTTCAAGTGACTTTCGTGCCTCACCTCTCCCCCTCAAGTAGCTGGAATTACAGGCATGTACCACCACGCCCAGCTAATTTTTGTGATTCTAGTAGAGACGGGGTTTCTCCATGTTGGCCAGACTAGTTTCAAACCCCTGGCCTCAAATGATCTGCCCACCTCAGCCTACCAAAGGGCTGGGATACAGACATTTAATTAAAATATAGAAATATTTCTTACCACCCCACCGCTCTTCAATAAAAGTAAATAAATGTCCAGTCAGACCAGACAACTCCAAGCTGCAGGTCACATTTTGGGGTAATACAAACATGGATTATCTGTATAAAAAATTTTAATAAATAACATTCTTCTCTCCACAAAGATAAATCATATGGAGGTACTTTAAAAATAAAAAGCAGTGTAAATCTTGTTGGCAATAGATGTGACTTTTCAGTAGCTAAAATTTCCCTGAAAGACTAAAATGTCTGTTTGAATACCTTTGAGCAACCATTAAAATCTTTCAGGGAACAATACTGATGCATTCCCTTAGGAAAATACAAACCAGTCAAGTGTGCTGAGTTAGTGATGTGTATAGAATATACACACATATAAAGAGATTTATTATGTCATATACACACACACACACATACACACACAGAGACACATACATACACACCTCTCTCTCTCTCCCTCTCTCTCTCTCTCTCTCATTGACTCTGTTCTCTGGAGAACCCTAATACAGCTAACATGAGCAGTCAAGTTTTTATGAGCTCAATTCAAGGTAGACTGATTCAAATTCCTTCCATAGGACCAATAAATTAAGAGAGATTCTAGAAGTTTATACTGTAGTCCTTAGTGCCATCTACCAAACATTTCCAACTCTGACATCTGGGCATGATTTAATTATAAAAAGTATAATCTTTGTAGTTAGGCATGGTCCTGTGACTTGCTTTGTCACTTTGCTCACAAAATGTGAGCAGAAATAACATATATTATTTCTAAGCACAAGTCTGAAGAGCCAGTGAGTGGTGTGCCATGGCTCTTTCATTATACTACAGCTACTGGCAATGCTCCAGGTGGTGTCTATTTTGTTGGCTGAAGTACTAGAGTGATAATGCCATGAAGCAGAGCTCTTGGCTCACACACAATGGACATGCACATAGTGTAAGGAAGAAATAAAACCCACTGCCTTAATACAGTGACATTTGGAGTCTGTTATGGAAACCATTGCATAACCAAGCCTCTTTGATTCAGATTTTTTTTTTTTTTTTTTTTTTTTGAGGCAGAGTCTCACTCCGTCACCAGGCACCAGGCTGGAGTGCAGTGGCACGATCTCGGCTCACTCCAACCTCCACCTCCCGGGTTTTAGCAATTCTCCTGCCTCAGTCTCCCAAGTAGCTGGGACCACAGGCACGTGCCACCACGCCCGGCTAATCCTTTTGTATTTTTAGTAAAGATGGGGTTTCACCATGTTGGCCAGGATGGTCTCGATCTCTTGACCTTGTGATCCACCTGCCTTGGCCTCCCAAAGTGCTGGGATTACAGGTGTGAGCCACCGCACCCAGCCTTGATTCAGATTTTTACCAGGGTAAACATCCCCTTAGAACTTCTGGGAGGATGTCAGAGGGTGCATGTTATTCTTAAAATTGCACCCTCCCCTCAGACTCACACAGACTGGTCCTAGGCTGTGAGATCCATTTCCTTTGCACTCTGTGACTCCCAGAGAGACTCTCAGTACTACTCTCTTAAGTCCCCAGAAAGGTCACCACTTCAAATGACTACCAGCCCAGGCAGGTGACCTACATGAATAAGCAGATCAATTATTGCATATCAGACACTTTTTAACTTCTCACCTCTTCTTCAAGAAAATTCCTTTCTTGAAACACTAGGTCCTTGTGACCTGGCATGCTCTTCTATTCAAAGGAGCAGTACAGGTGTGACAATGAATTGTTACCACAACTCTATACCAGTGTTGGGGAAATAATAGGGACCAAGAGCAGCTACAACCCACTTCTGGTATCTGGTGTCCATACTGGAATGAATACCAAATGGTTTCACATTTTTTAGTAGCCAAAATTCTAGATTTTTATTCTAAGTCTCCTACTATCCATGCCAAAGAAAACACAAGTGGGCTGCATTCATTGCTCAGGCCCACTGTCTGCATTCCACAGGCATCTGCTGGTGAACCTTGCTCTATGCCTTTGTGGGGACAATGACTGCCACCCACTTTCAAGAAGCTCTAGATGGTTGAGCCAAAATCCAGGCCAGAACAAAGCTCAAGGCTCAGGAAAAACTGTCAATGCCCCTCTTCTTCTGGAAGAAATGTCCTTATCTTGCTAGCAAAAATGAAGCTTCCCAAGCCCAAGTCAAGTCAATACCCTGATTTTACATGTCTGTTAATTTCACTGGCTCACCAGCTCTTGAACTCCCTCTGTCTCTCTTTTTTCAGATTATTAAAGTAATTCATACCCACAACTGAAAAAATAGCAAAGTGTTAATAAGAGAACAAGTACTCATGTAAGTCCATGACCCAAAGACAATTTATGTTGCCATATTAGCATAATCCTCTGGTAATAAATAACATTTGAAATGTATTTATGTTTAGAACTCTGATATTTTTATTACTGTAAAGAAAAAGAGTCAAACTCTGTAAAATATTTGAAGAGATTTATTCTAAGCCAAATATGAATGACCAATGACCCATGACACAGGCCTCAGGAGATCCTGAGAACATGTGCCCAAGGTGGTTTGAGCATAGCCTAGTTTTTATACATGTAAGGAGACATGAGACATCAATAAAATACAAGTAAGATTTATACTGGTTTGATCTGGAAGGGCAGGACAACTCAAAGGAGCAGAGGTCTGGTTCATAGGCAGGTTTTAACATTTTCTAATTGGCAATGGGTTGAAAGAATTATTATCAATAGAAAGGACTGTCTAGATTACAATAAGGGGTTGTGGAGATCTAGGTTTTATCATGCAGATGAAGCCTCCATGTAGCAGGCATCAGAGACAATAGCCTGTCAATGTTTCTTATCAGACTCAGGATCTGTGCTGAAGTTAACACTGGTTAGATTTTCCTGTGTTCTGAAAGGGAGGAAGGTATAATGAGGAATGTTCATTCCTGCTTCTATTAAGGCCTAAACAAGTTTTCCAGGTTAACTTTGGAATTCCCTTGGCTGAAAGGAGGGGTCCATTTAAATGGTTGGAGGGGCCTTGGAATTTTATTTTTGGTTTATATTACCATCTTTCTTTCACTTCTTCATGAACTGGTTACGTTTTAGATTTTGACTTTTTTTTTTCCAGTTTCCAGAAAGAGAAATCTGTTCTTAGAATGCTTCTTCTCAAAGTGCTTTACTAAATCTTATAATCTTATGGCAGGGCTTATTCCCAAAGAGATATTAGGAAGTGTCCACTGTTCTGTAATGAATCATTTGTAGATAAATAATTTAACAATTTATTTTTTTAATTTTAGTAAGCCCAGTTTTTTCATTAAAGGGTAATTCATGTTAATTACTATTCAATAAATACTAAAACATAGAGAAAAGAAAAAGATATCCATAATCCCACAACCAAGGATAAGTAGCATTTTTTATTTTGGCACATTTTCTTTTAGTCTCTTTTTTTCTATATATAAGGTTTAAATGTGTGTGTGTGTTGTATGTGTATATAGTTATAATCAGATATTTTTGTAACATGCTTTTTCACCTATTACATAAATGTTAGTTGAGAAATATACTCACACCACTCATACTTCTCTTAAGAGAGAAGTTCTTCCTGACAGGGGAGAATGTAGGAGAAACACTTCAAGCATCACTCAACATCTCTGAGGTAGAAAGGGTAATATATATGATTGTGGAGATTGTACATCTGACATCTACTGTTCCACTGGTCCACATATCCATTTGGGTGAAATTAATGGGTTAAAAACCTCATCACACAGTGGCCTTTCTCTGGGGTCCATTTGCCTACATAAGCATGTATGCTGGCTCCTCTCTGAAGAAAGCCTGCTGGAAGAGGATGGCCTATAATTCTGGGTAGAAGAGTTTAATTTAGGAAGGGAATTAATAGGAAGCCTGATGGTGGCCATACATCAAGCTGCTTCCTCTAATCTACCTTAAGCAGAAATGTAACCAACATTTCCATGTTATTACACATCATTGTAAATAGCTTTTTCAATGGCTGGATAAGATCAAGGAGAGAGTTTATTTAACCATTTCTCTGTTGGCATCAGATGAATAACAGTATTCATCTTCAAGCCTCTTTGACGCTCCATGACCAAAAATAATTCTGTATAATATCTGTTGATTGAGTTGGTTTGATTTAATGGCAGCTTTTATTCTCCAGAGACAGCCACAACAATAACTCCCATCTCACACTTTTCACATAACATGTATGAGTACCACTTCCTCATTAAGTGAAGGAATCTAATTCTTTTCTTCTTGGATTTGGGCAAGCCTGTGAAACCTTGATCAGTATAATATGCTGTAAGAGCCTATACAATAGGTTATCATGCCATGTTATGTCTGAGACTGGGTAATAAAATGTGATGCAGCTTCTACTCTGTTCATTGGAATAGTCATGGTTGGAGTCCTAAGCCAGCTGCAAAGAAATCTAATGACCCTGCAACTGTGAGGACTGTTGCATAGAAAGCCTGCACATAGGTGCTCCAGTTGGTATTGCTGAGGCAGCCTTGACCAGCTGCAAGGTATGTGAGTGAAAAAATTCTAGCCATCAAATCATTCCAACCTTTTAAATCTTTTCAGCCATAGTTCTGGGTATGTGCAGCAAATGTAAAGCATCTTCTTTGTACCTTGCTGGAATTTCTGACCCACAGAACCCGTGAATAAGAAAATAGTTATTGCTTTGAATGACTACATTTTGAGATCATTTATTATGAAAGTTATTAACTGAAATAGCACCAGCTTTATGTATTGGCGTCTCACTTTCATTTCCATAAACATTTACCGAGTATCTGCTCTTCACCAGGTAATGAGCTAGACTCCTAAGGTTTATAGGTAAATCAAACACAGTCCCTTCCCTTAAAATGACCACAGTAGTAGAAGAGACATAATGAGTTGCCTTTTATAAAGATGAATTCAGCAGCACTGATGTGAGGAGATTGGAGATCTCCCTCTGCTGGATAGAGGATGGTGGTAAACAAATGGAAGCCCTAGCTTGATATATATGTGGACTGCTTGCTCTCTGTTTCATAGCCACAGTGTCACAATTTTTTGCTCATAAATGGGACTAAGATAAGTGTGGTTCTTAAAATGTGAGAGGTTCTTATAAAGAGATATCATTTAAATTAAATTCAAATATAAAAATAAAACACATATTCTACAAATTGTTTATTGTTTTGGGCTAAATTCTGTTACCTGTGCCAAATTCATATGTCTAAGTCCAACCCCTAGTACTTCAGAATATACCTGTATTTGGAAATAGAATATTTAAAGGAGTAATTAAGGCAAAATACAATCATATGGGTGTGTCATAATCCAATCTGATTGGTGTCCTTGTGAAAAGAGCTGACTCAAAAGAGAAGCAGAAGAAAGACCACGTGAAGACATGTGGAGAAGATGGTCATTTACAAGACAAGGAGTGAAGCCTCAGAAGAAACCAGCCCTGCCCACACATTGATCTCAGATCACCAGCCTCCAAAACTGCAAGAAAATTAATTTCTATGTTTAAGCCCTACTCCGTGGTATTTGCCTTGGCAGCCCTAACAAACTAATGTAGTCATCATAGGAAAACTTCTTGCTCCATAGCCGAATGCCACAGGAACGGGAGCAGTGGTAGAGGTGATGGTTGGGATAGGATGTGGGAAGACCTGTCCACACTCTTCCCTGCTGTTGCCATCTTACCTTATGAAAGGTAAGGCAAGCAATTACTGATAAAGAGGCTAAGTTAACTTTTATGTATACAGTATAATTGACCTCTCTGTCTTTAATTTACAATATAGGAACTTCACCCTGTACCTGAATCATTGATGTAAACATTACTTTATATAGGAACTTTAGCCCTAATACAATTAGCCAACAGTGTTAGAAAAAGGAACATTTCCCATACCATTTGAAGAAGCTACATGTCAAATAAAAAATTACATAAAGTGTAAATTTTCTTAATGATCCTAGGATAATTTGAATAAACACACCACTTTAAATAACAGGCAAAAGAATACCAGAACACATCGCTAACATTTTGCAAATGCTGAATGTTTGTTAAATTAATCAAGAATAAATGAATAAATGGTTATATGAATGAATGATGTTTATATCAGGGGGCTGCAAATATGTTTTTGTAAAAAGGTCAGAGAGTAATTAGTTAAAGCTTTGCAGGCCATTTGGACAGGTGCTTCTGTCACGACTACTCAACTGTCTCGTGTGGTCCAAAAGCAGCCATAGACAATACATACATGAAGAGGCCATGCCGCGCTCCAATAAAACTTTATGGCAATTCAAATTTGGGCCACCCACCATAGTTTGCCAACCCCTGGTTTAAAATATTCACTCCCTTGATCAAAATATTTTCCTAGCACCCTAATGCCTACAGATTTCAGGACAAGCCATACATTTGGAATCCAATATCCTCTATGTCCTGAGCCTTCCCACCTCCCCTCTTATTTCTCATGACTACATAGGTAATCTCTACTCTGAATAAACTGGACTCTCACAGCTAGGCTCCAGGGTTTCCTATTTCTTTACCTTTGCTCATGCAGTTCCTCTATCTACTAAAATCTTGTTTATCCTTCAATGCCATTCTCAAAATCTACATTGTCCAAGAAGCTTTTTCGAATTTTTTTTGTCGGATGGGAGCTTTCTCTTCTCCGAACCCCATAAAGGTATTTTCTCACTTGCTAACGGCACTTATTAAACTCAGTCTCACATTAGAGTCATCTGAGTGGTTTCCTAGAACCTATAAAACCCCAAGTTTCTTAATAGCAGCAGCTGTGTTCTCTTTAGCTTGGTATGTCCTGCCATACCGTGAACATCCTACGAGTTCAATAAACACTTGATGAACACACTGAATGACACCATTTTGAATTTCCTTCCCCAACAGGGCAGAAAAAGAGCACAGATTGGTCTCTGACTTGCCATCTCTAGAATATTTGTACAGGCTGCTTCTCTGTAGGGTCATTAATCTGGCAGGAATTGAAATAACCTTGTTTGCTAAAGAACTTTAAAAATGCATTAGGGAACTAGAATTCTTGGAGCCAGCTGTCCTTTTAATTAACTTTGGTCTGGGAGAAGAAACTAATGACCTCTTCAATTGCTAAGCATCTAAAGAGGTTAATAGGAATTGAGATTCTACCTGTTGTAGTCCTAAGGACTTGATTACATATTGTTTCTTTATGACTACCAGTGAGGAGTTCTGTTTGACTCAGACACTTCCTGAGTGCCTGCCTGCAATGCAGAAAGCACTATGAGAAATGAAAAGATAAATAAGACATGAGCAGCCCTGACACTCAGGAGTTAACAGTCTAGTCAGGGAGACAGACACAGATCCAAGGCCTAAAATACAAAGCAGGCTGTGGTAAGGGTTACCATAGGACACACGATGAGACAGTATCACAAAGAAATTAATGTTTATGGGGGCAGGGTAGTCTGACCACAGAGGTCTCTTGCAGTGGATAGGATTTGAGCAGGAACCTGATAGGGAAACAGTAATAAAATGTGGATATTGTGATATCTTGGTGTGTCGGAGTTGACAATGACCTCAGACAACTCTCATTTATCAGATAAGGAAGGTGAGACCAGGGAGGAACTGCAACCAGCTTAATAGCAGGCAACTCACTTGTTCTTCTTTATACCAGCTATGAGCAACTTCAAATTCACATGAGAGGCAGAAAAAGAATGTTAGGCTAGAATATCTTCATTCCTGGGCATTTGTGACAAATATCAGATGCAGTAATTAGCAGTCTGACCACACAGCATGCCCAAGGCCAACTGCGGCCCCTGTTGGAAGCCACTGCCTTTGGTAGTTTCAAGGGACCAGATTTAGCTGCTAGCAAAATTGCACCTGCATCCTGTAACCGAAGGCTACAGAACCAAACAATGGAACAAAAGATTACAGTGAACTGGGGTTAGATCAGAGCGAGCTTTAAACTCTGGGTAGGGAATCTTATGGAACAGTCCAACTTTGGCTCAAAAGCACAGGTCTCAAAAGTAACCAAAGGAGTTGTGATTTTGCCCTAGAATTACAGGGTACAATATATTACAGGGGAAGGCATGTGCTTCCCTGATGGAGTTTGGGAGGATACACACAGGTGTCTCAAGTCTCCCTCTATCCCTCGCCGCCCCACAGTCACTGCCTACCCCTGATGTGTATCACTACCATCAAGGACAATGTGATCCTCAGGAGTGGACTGATGCCAATCCAGAAAGTAAACTTTCCAGGGTGAGACGAAGTAGCCAAGGCCCCCAGAAATGCAGGGTGACAGTGTAATTTAAACAGATTATTCAGTTCCCTTCACTCTCATCACTTACAGGGAGAATGTAGCTGAATAATTAAATAATTCTTTATTTATTAATTTTAGATTCATAAGAGCAACTGTGTCTTTTTTCCCCCCCTAAAAGAAACATAAACTTGATTAGTATCCTTTTTGCTTTTACCTGGTTTTCTCTGCACTGTATTCCTTCAACTCTGCAGCCCAACCTAACCACCCCATTCCCACCATGGAAAATTTGGTGCCCATATTAACTGATTGAATAAAATACATCATTTTTCCATAAACTTTTTTTTAAAAATTCTTTTGCCTCCAGATAGCAGAGACAATAAAACAGTCAGTTTAAACTCTGGGTTTTATTCCTTTTGAAAAAAGTTACACTTATTTTCCATACATGAAACTCCCAAGTTAAAAGAGGTATGAAGGGAATATTACACAAATAATCTATTCAAGTTTATTTATTTTCCAATGATGGAGAAAGTGTGTTTCTGAATGGCGAGCAAAGTAACTTTTACTAATGTTGTCAATTTAATATAGTTACATCAATGTATTATGCACACTGAAGGTATAGGAGTTACCACTTTTTCCTAGCAAAAGTTAAATAGAATATAACAGTAGAATGCTGGAACTGGGGAGAAGGGCATAGATTATAAGCAGCCTCTAGCCCAGCTGTTAATTCATAGGTGGGAAAACAGGTATAGAGAAACCAAATGATTTCCCCAAAGTCAGACAACCAGGACAAAGCCTCACAGCAGGCTGGGAAAATCCTGGTGGAAATCCTCAGTTCAGGCCCCTTCACTACATCCTGTCTCTGTCTCTTTAACAGTGTATGTGAGATAGACACAGACACACACACACACACACACACACACACACACACACACACACGACTTGGTCAAATCTTGCATTTCTACAATAGCAGTAATAGGTTACAGAGCTGTAAAAGGTACCTTCAGAAATGGTGCTAGTCAGGCTATGATGGAGCAGTACAAATTGTCCTAATAGTGATATCTACTTTTCTGCAAGATGACTGAAAACTTTACACATCCTCATAACGGAAATCTCCATGACTAAAGAACTCTAGTACCTACCTGTCCCACGCCACGGCTTGAAAAAACACCATCACCAAACAAGGCAGAAAACTAGATCCAGTGGTTTGGTGCTGCTGTTCTTACAGCAGAGAAACACACTGATCAACACTGGAGATGTCACTTAGATAAAAAGCCACTCATCAGGCGTGTAGTCTCTCTCTCTTATTTAATAGCTCACCTCATCAAATTAACTTGATGATTATACATAAGCCAGAAAACTCCTGCTATGTAACCACCCTCTACTTCTGTGTTCCTCCAGCACTGCAAATGCTTTCAGAGAATTGTCTGGCTGTCTGAAAATTCAAGGAGCCAAATCTGTGTCAACTAAACTGCCATCCAGCCTCAAAACGGAATCACTTTGTATTCTCCCTTTATCATCAACCATGTCCATTTCACTACTAAGACCTCTGTGTTTTTCTTTTTTGTTGTTTTTTTCTCTTTAAAGATGGGCTTTCTGCACAACTACATGGAAACTGAACAACTTGCTCCTGAATGAACACTGGATAAACAATTAAATCAAGGCAGAAATAAAGATGTTCTTTGAAGCCAATGGAACGAAGGCACAATGTACCAGAATCTCTGGGACACATTTAAAACAATGTCTAGAGGAAAATTTATAGGAATAAATGCCCATATGAGAAGTGAGGAAAGATCTAAAATCGCACCCTATCGTCAGAATTGAAAGAGCTAGAGGAGCAAGATAAAAAAAAAAAACTCAAAAGCTAGCAGAAGACAAGAAATAACTAAGATCAGAGCAGAACTGAAGGAGACAGAGACACAAAAAACCCTTCAGAAAATCAATAAATCCAGGAGCTGTTTTTTTTAAAAGGTAAATAAAATATACAGACTGCTAGCCAGATTAATAAAAAAGAAAAGAGAGAAGAATCAAACACATGTAATGAAAAATGATAAAGGAGATATCACCACCGATTCCACAGAAATACAAACTACCATCAGAGATTACTACATACAACTCTATGCACATCAACCAGTAAACCCAGAAGAAATGGATAAATTCCTGGACACTTGCACCCATCAGACAAAGGGCTAATATCCAGAATCCACAAAGAACTAAAGCAGATTTACAAGAAAAACAAACAAACCCATTCAAAAGTGGGCAAAGGATATGAACAGACACTTTTCAAAAGAAGACATATATGAGGCCAACAAACATATGAAAAAATGCTCATCATCACTGGTCATTAGAGAAATGCAAATCAAAACCATATTGAGATACCATCTCACGCCAGTTAGAATGGCTATCACTAAAAAAATCTGGAGACAACAGATGCTGGAGAGGATGTGGAGAAATAGAAACACTTTTACACTGTTGGTGGGAGTGTAAATTAGTTCAACCATTGTGGAAGACAGTGTGGCGATTCCTCAAGGCCCTATAAGTAGAAATTCCATTTGACCCAGCGATCCCATTACCGGGTATATACCCAAAGGATTATAAATCGTTCTATTATAAAGACACATGCATACGTATGTTCATTGCGGCACTGTTTACAATAGCAAAGACCTAGAACCAACCCAAATGCCCATCAATGATAGACTGGACAAAGAAATGTGGCACATAAACACCATGGAATACTATGCAGCCATAAAAAACGATGAGTTTGTTTCATTTGTAGGGACATGGATGAATCTGGAAACCATCATTCTCAGCAACTGACACAAGAACATAAAACCAAACACCACATGTTCTCACTCATAGGTGGGTGATGAACAATGAGAACACATGGACACAGGGAGGGGAACATCACACACTGGGGTCTGTTGAGGGGTGGGGGGTTAGAGGAGGGACAGCGGGGGTCAGAGAGGTTGGGGAGGGATAACATTGGGAGAAATGCCTGATGTAGGTGATGGAGGGATGGAGACAGCAAACCACCATGGCATGTGTGTACCTAAGCAACAATTCTGCAAGATCTGCACATGTACCCCAGAACTTAAAGTACAATTGAAAAAAAGAAAGAGATGGGGTCTCACTCTGTCTCCCAGGCTGGAGTGCAATGGCATGATCACAACTCACTGCAGCCTCAAACTCCTGGGCTCAAGGTATTCTCCCGCCTTAGCCTCCTGAGTAGCTAGGACTACAGGCATGTACCAACATGCTCAGCTAAACTTTTAAAGATTATTCTGTGCAGATGGGGTTTTACCATCTTGCCAATGCTGGTCTTAAATTCCTGGGTCAAGTGATCTTCTTGCCTCAGCCTCCTAACTTTCTGGGATTATTGATATGTCCTTCATTTGGACCTTTACCTCTCCTTGTCATCATCCTCTTACCCAACATTTAAATTCACACATTGGCTATTACAACACAATTTAGTCAGCCTCTATAAACTCTCAATCCCAGTTCAACATCCATCCTAGGCCAGGCATCACTTTTAATGTATCACATTGTTGCTCACAACTTAAAAAAATCAAATCATCTAATTTAGTTCCAAAGGCTCTACACTACCTCTGAAATCTTATTCCTTGCAAATTATTTTGTAGAATCTTCTGATCCAAGCAGGCGAATCTCCTCAACAAATCATGAACTCGTGATGTCTATCACTGTTTATGTTCTGACTCATGGGGTTCTGCTCAAGTTATTTATCTAACATTTCAGAGCCTCAATTTCCTTAGCTATAAAATGAGGACTCTGGTCCTAAATGGGGCTTTGGTGAGGCTCAAGGAAGAATAACTCATTTGCAAGTTCTTTCTAAATTGTTAGACTCTAAAGAAGTTCAGCTATTTATTAACCTTGGTCTTGCATTCACCCCAATCACTACCCACTGAAATCATTCTACTATTGATAAACATGTATCTCCACCAAACTTGACTGCGATGTATTTAAAAAAAGATCTACATTTCATCACTAATCACCTCAAGTCTTTTTTTCTAAACAGAAATATTTGGTGGGATGAGATTTAGCCAGCTTTCTTTGTCTTTTTCAAGACTCTATATGCAGTAGACGACAAACATATATTTGTCAAGTTTCTTTAGTTGAGCACTGAGAATGAATAAGGGTGAGCAGCAGAAGCTCATCTCACCAGTCCCATTTCTCTATTAAGGAACAACAACAATAAAAGTATATGATGACTAGTGAGAAAATATCTGTGAAGAGCTAGAAATAGTTTGAGGAGCATTTGAAATTATGATTTCCAAATAATGATTTGAAATCCAAATCTTGCATTTTGCAGTTTATAAACTCACGAAAGGCACATGGTTATACACAGGCAACAAAATGGCATGAAAGACAGGAACTCTCAATGGGCAGAATGTTCTGATTTAAAGGTAGTTGAGACTCCTAAAGTTTTTGTTGCACCTTTCCATGTGTTTTTGATCTTCTGCCTTAACCTAGAGGAGCAGGCACAAATCTCTGTGTGTATGCGTGTGTGTGTGTGTGTGTGTGTGTTTAGCTGAAAAAAAGAGTAAGCTCCTAGCAACATTCTCTAACAGTCTTTGCTCATAAAACTATAATGCATAGTTAGCAAACTTCAGTGAGCTCCTCCTTCTCTAGACCACCCAACCTGCTCCTTAATTAAATCTTTCCTTTCCTTTCTCCCTGGGGCACACAACTGCCATCTCTCTTCTAAGATGTCTGTCATTCCTTCTACACAAAGATGACACATCCCATATTATTTATAACTGTCCATTTTTGAAACGCAATCCTGTATCCTGTAGATGGGAATAATACTCAGGGTGGCCTAGAATTACAGAACTATCAGAACACTTAAAGCCATCCATAACAGACTTTAATACAGTTAGAACCTTTCCAGACAGATGAAGTCTCTGTCAATCTTGATTTCCTAAAGATGTGAGGAAACAATTTGTAAAAATTCTATAACTGCCTATCACCTTAGCAAATTAGTGGGGACTTATTTTTTGTTAGTCTTCACTGTTGGAAATGGTGTAACAAAATGGTCACTTTCATACATAACAGGAAGGAGTATAAATTTGCAAAACTCTTGGCAAAATATTTGAAGAGCCTCCAATTATTTGTATACTTTGAATTCTACATCTAGAAATGGCTTAAGGATATAGAACTAAAATACAAGGAAAATGTTGGTTTTTTTTTTCTTTTTTTTCATGCTTTGTCCAAAAGGAAGAGGACAGAGGTTTAATCCTGCAAATATTTATTAATTACAACAATTATAATAGTTAAAAATTTTTTTAAAACTTAAATGTTCAATATATAAACTCAATATAGAGTTGAGTATATAAAGTATGCTATTATAAGTAACAAAGGAAAATTGTAACCACATCTCTTATCATAGAAAAGAGAAGAAGAGTCAGTATGCAAAACAGATTCACTGTCCTAGCTGATGAAGCACACACATGAAATCCAAAAGGATTTTTGTGACTCCAATGATATAAAGATACAGTGGGATAAGATTTATTCCACCTCATCTTTTTCAAGCTCTAACACAAAGTAGACAACAAATACTGGTTTGTTGATTACTTTAGGTGGTCAGCGAAAATGAATAAGGTAGAGAAGCAGAATCTCATGAGAGAAACTTTACTGTTAAAGAAAAAAATACATGATGATGAGTGAGTGACAAAGCACACATATCAAGTAGTGGGATACGAGACGGGTGCTCACAGTCTATTCCATTCACTCCCAAATTCAATCCCCACAAAGACTTAATTTGAGACCCCAGGACACCATACTGGCTTCAGTGTGGAAAAATATTACATCTATCAAAACACAATAAAGGATAACCTTCTGTTAAGGTATTTTAATGTTTTCCTATGTTAACGGATTACCCTTCTCTTTCTCACTATTAATTGACATTACAGCAGGCTCCTTTCTTTTTAGTTTAGTACAGGGTTCCCAAATTATAGGAACAAGAACTAGTAGGAGAGGGGAATAAACTCATCCCACTACAGATTGTTATGTGGTCATTAAACTGAGAAGGAAAAATCAAGATAAAATTATAAATGGGAACATGGATGACTTTTTATCGTTTTTTATTTCTACTTTTCAATTTTTTTTCCAAAATTTTCTATAAGGAGCAAGCGCTACTTTACAATTTTTAAAATTTAGAAGAAAATACATTTTTAACTAATTTAATTCTTAGTAGCAAAAATTTAAGACGATCTGCTTTTCTTGTTTCAACAAACTGTTAATCAGCAGGTCCTGTGCTGGATAAAAGGATGAGTGACTTTCAATGTTCCCAATAGCCCAAAAAAGTGACAAATGTTTGAGGTGATAGATACGTTAATTACTCTGATTTGATCATTATACATTGTATATATTAAATAATGTATTAAAATATCACTCTGTACTCCATAAATATGTATAATTATTATGTGTCAATTAAAAATATTTTTAGAGATGAAAAAAATGGGCCATGTTCACAAGGAAGTCACAGATACTTGAAGGAAAGAGAAGTGCTATGCATTCAAGTGATGATAATATGCAATATATTTTGAAACCTAAGAATGTGCAGAATGCAACAGGAGTAAAAGAGAAGGAAGTATTAGCTCTTCCTGGAGCAAGAATAACAGGAGATGTAAATAACAGGAGATGTCCCCGAAAAATGAATACTCAAGGCTGAGCTTAGGAGAAAGTTTCATTTCACTATCAGGCAAGAAAAGTGGGAAGAAAATTCTAAGCAGAGAGAATAGAATAAAAAAACAAGATCAGGCTAGATCCCACGAAGCTACTACAATAACCTGGAAAAAGATGAGGCTGTGATCAATAGCAGCAAAAGAAAGAATGACAGGCGGGGCGGACTTGAACGGCAAGCAGTAAAATCACAGGACTTAGGGATTGATTGGTTGTAGAAGGCAAAGGATAAAGACTGAAAAGTAACCCCAAGTTTTGTAGTGTAGGCAAGATTAACTAAACATGCCTATCTTTAGTGAAGGAGATAGTGAGGTCATTAGATAAATCCAGTAAACAAGAGAAAGGATAGATTTGGGAGAGAGAGGACATAAAAAATAGGAATGTATTCAGGGCATGTGGAGTCTGAGCTACCTCCGCAACTGACTTTCCATTTCTAACACAGAAAAATAAACATGATGCTGAAATCCAGGACAAAGATCAAGGGTTAGAGGTTGACATTCGGGAATAGAGGTTATTTTCAAAATAGTGGTAAAGGTAGAAGAACAGAAACAGCCTCCTAACGATCCTCCCTAGTTCCAGATCAACCTTTCCCACTCCCACCCTTCTCAGCTTTCCCTGTTGTAGCCCTACTGATCTTTCAAACTTGAAATTTTACTATTTAATGCCCCCACTCAGAACTTTTCAATGTACCCAACCTCGCTGGCAGTCAGAGAAATGTCAATTGAAAGGACAATGAGATTCTATTTTTTGCCAGCTGGACTGGAAAAAAATTAAAGATTAAAAATATCCACTGCTGGTAAGCACATGGGGAAATGAGCACTCATATATTTCTGGTATGAGTGCAAATTGCTATGATATTTTGGGATATCTATTACCATTTTAAAATCTCATGACTTTTGATCCAGCAATCCCACTTTTAAGAATGTATCACTTAGAAACAGAGCAACATAAAAAAGGATATACATACAATGGTCTATTGCTATATTATTTGTAAGAATAAAAGCTTAGAAACAATAAAATACCTACTAAAAATGTGTTCAAACAACTGGTGATCCATATTAAGCAGCATTAGCAGCTGTTAAAAATTAATGATATCTACATATACTTGGATTTGAATCTAGAAGGATGCCTGTTGATGGATCCAGTGGGGGGAAAATAATAAGTTGCCAAGTTCTATAAATGATATAAGAGAAAACAAAGAAAAATATAGCATCCATTATAGCAATGTTAGTAATAGCTAATATGAGAATAGTACTAACTTTGTACCAGGTATTATTTTAAGTGTATTATGTACTACCCATTTACTATAACAACTGCAGAACGGGAGTAAAAGAATGTTCCATTTTACAGTCTCATTTTACAGATAAGGAAATTGAGAACAAAATTGGTTAAATAACTTGTGCAAGGTCACACAGCCAGCAAGTGGCAAGCAGGATTTATATCAGGCAGTCTGGCATAGAGATTGCACTCTTGGCCTCTGCCATACATGTGACTAGAGAAAAGCAGGATTGGAGATAGTCAATTGTTTTTAAACCATTGTCTTACTGGACTTGTTTTAAAAATGTGTTATTTTTATAATTAAAAAGAAATTTATTAGAAATATGTGGGGAAAGAGACTCCCAAAACTCTCCGTTGCCTTTACATCGAAACTTCATACCTCCCTACATGCAGTGCCATAAAAGGCCATTTTTCTAAAATACTTGGTAACTGAAGTCTAGGGTCTAGCAAGCTGGTAAGTTAACTGCTTGCATAGCTTAGAAACTCATTTTGTATAAGACAGTGGCTATCTATGTTCATAAATGACTTCAAGAGCTTCTAAGGATGCAGCCTTCTACAGGGAGAAGCAGGAAAAGAGGAGCCCAGCTTACCAACTCAGTTAGTGCTTTCAGAGCCTGATGGCCCCTCAGAAAGGAAATCCATTATTAGCAAACACAAAGGGTGCTGCCTTGTCAGGCCTGACAGGGAGCAGACTGGATGCAACAAAGCTCTGGGCCTTATTTATGTGGCAGCTCACAGCTGCCGAGGATGGGCCCTCCTGTTCCCCAGGAGCCAGCCAGCCCTTCAGGAGGTCATTCTCGGGCCTGCTGCTTGGGTCACCTATAACCAAAGATGCAAGGATGAGACCCAAAATAAATACCCAGAATGCTCTTCCTCCAATATTCACAGGGCTAGCTGCCTCCCCGCATTCAGGTCAAGGCTCAAATCCCCCTTCTCAGAAGATTTCCCCCAAGGGAAAGATCAGCCTCTCTCATACTTTACCCTTCACCCTGCATGGTTCTTCCTCACAGTATTTACCTCTATCTGATACAGCATAAGTTCACTGGTTTCTCTCATCAACACCTTCTCTCACAGGGCAGCCATGAAGCCTATGTAAATGCACCCTCTTGAGTCATGTAACGGGGCAGCTGGACTCTCTCAGGAGAACACTGGCTTGTCAGGGCAGGGGCCTGTCTTGTTTAAAGGCACAAAATAGGTATTCAGTGGATATTTATTGAACAAACATCCTGACTTTTATAATCTCTTCCCTGCTAGATTCTAGCAGAACTCTCTTCAGTCTTTTCCTTTTTCCAATCCAGGCTTTCTTGGCTTGGATACTGAGACACATGTGGACATATTGTAGCACAAGCAATTTTTCTTTTTACTGGTAATTACTAATAACCAATTGTGGAAATAATGCCATTTTCAAGCAAGTGCATTCCAGTATTCTTAAATTGCATGGCAAGGGATAGAATTTTATAATGTTCATATTATAAGTAGAGTTATTACATAGATGTACACACACATAATTTAAGAATACATGCATTTATTAAGAGTCTTACTGAGGTTTTTAGTATTGGTAGGGGAAGACAATTTTGAAAGTTTAAAGACTAGTGGTTTAACAAGAGAGTGTGAGAATAATGCTAACTTGTTTCAAGAAACACTCATTTCTCACATAGGGGACTCACTTAGCAATCCAGTACTGGCTACACAGAGAACAGAAGGAATGATCCTTTAGGCAATTGCTATTAGAGACAGAAAATTAGAGGCACCGCTCATCCTGCTTATTCAGAAAACTGCAGGCCCATCTCTTCTTTAGAGTGACTGTGCATTGGTTGCTATTTTTCTTTCTCCTTTTCAAGTTTCTGTCCATTTTCTGACTAGTGAGACCTGAGTTTTCCCGTGCAGCAGCACCAGCACCCTGCCCCACTCCCATCCCCAGAAGGGCAGAGAGAAGAAGCTTTGTGAGTTTACATGAATAACTTCTGCCCCAGGAAGCCATGACTAAACTAAACCTAAAGATCTTTGGTTTTAAACCACTCATCACCTAAGATCTCTATATAATAGATTCCATGAGAGGCATTCAGCAAAGGACAGAAAATGGGGGCCTGTTCTGATTTGGGGTTGGAGAGGGCGCACTTGTTGCACTTGAAAAACCTCCTCCATTAAAGACTGAAGAGCCATTTCCTGTTGAGAACAGCTGCATGTGGGCAGCCCCCTTTAGGTGAACAGGGAACAAAGAACTGCACAGGCATAATTTATCTTCCCCATCAGTTCTGCAAGTAGATTTACTGAATACATAGCTTTGAAACATTCGTTCTGCAGACTCGTAAAAATGTCAGCCGCATCTCCCCTCTCTCTTGATGTTGCTATCAGTCAGCTCCTTTGATTGGTACTTGATGCCAATGAGACCAAAGCCGTCCATCTGATGTCCATATATGTCAATTAGTTTTACACAGAAAATTGTCCCATGGACACAAACTAAACCAACAATGCCAGTCAGTGATGTCACAAATGCTGGGTGAAAGACTGTAATGAATAGCTGTAAATCCATCACTACTACTATTCAGAGCTTGGCCTCCCAATGAGAAAGGCCAGAGAAATCAACTTTATGTATAAAAGCTTATTTTGTATTAATGCTAGGGATGAGGATATCTGGTGACACTGGATATCAGCTTCTCAAAGTACAAGATCAGGTTTTCAAATATTATTGAAACTGTTTAGTTTCCTGCTACATGTGGATTGACTGGTTTCAATCTAGTTCAATTTCTTTTAGGCTCAGATTTCTCTCTTAAATTCCAGAACCATATACCATCAGCTAACTGAACATTTCTACCTACAGGTCTGAAATTGTCCTAAACCACACTCTTTCTAACCTCCTGATTTTTTTCTCCCCCTGGTGTTCCCCATGATAGTGAGTACATCATAAGGAGTGGTTTGTGCCCTCCCTTAAATGCACTTCTCACCTCCAGTCTATCAAGTACAGTACAGGATAGAGTAGTGGTTAAGAATTCAAAACCTGTCTCTGCCACTTACTAACTATGTGTCCTTGGGCAAGTACCTTAATTACTCTATGCCACAGTTTCTTCATCTGAAAAACATAATGATAATATTAATAATAAATATCAAACACATATGGTTGTGAAGATTCAATGAAATCTGCACATGCAGAGTGCTGAGAACTGTGCCTAACAAATTGTGAGCACTCAACAAACATTGGTTACTACGAATTGCATCATGTACACACAGCCTTTCCTCTCCAGCCTCACTGCCACTACTGCATAGCTTCCAAACCCATCTTTTAAAGTTCAAACTTCAACTGCATCCTCCTCCTTGTTGTTCTTGGATTGCTGCCACAGTGATCTGTCTAGGAGCATCCCTAGGTAGCGAAACTGGGTGCTGCCCAGGGCCTATGCTTGGGGAACAGGGGTGGGGGTATCCTCAAGCATAGACCCCAGGATGGGGGTATTCCAAGAGGCCCACGAAGTATGCCAACAGCACAGCCTTCTTTCAAGTACAAATACCTTGGGCTACTTCTGTACTAGTGAATTTGCCCTATTCTCACAACCCCAATCTTCTAGGGGCTGCCATCTACTAAATAATGAACTAACTAAGGGCAGAGTCTATATCATTTATCTTTGTACCTCTCCAATATAGCTCAGGGCCTGGCATGTAGGAGGCTTTCAAAAAATCCTTCTTAAACAGCTACTTGGACAGTCACTACGCATTCTGTAGGTCCAGGCCAATTCACTGTATTCTGACAACAGAGCAAATCAGGCCAGAGGGTAAAAATTAAACCAGAGATATTTGGTTCCTAAAATTTCCATATACTATTTATTCAAACCTTCCCTGTAAAAGGAGGATAATAATTGCACCTATCATCTAACACTAGGTCACACAATTCCACCCCTGTTTCAATGTCACAACCAGGACAACTAGAGGAAGGTTTGCTAGAGTCTAGCAAGGAAATGATTATGGAAGCTAAACGGAGCTGCCAGCACATTTACCCAACCAGAAAATATTTATTTAACACCTGCTATGCACCTGGCACTGCTGTCATGGGGGATCAGGACTTCTGCACTGTACAGCTCAAGGGGGTGACATTTATACCCCTGTGGAAGGTATGGGTTAAAGCTCAGTCTCGTTTACACACAGCACAGCATGGTATTTGGAAACTCTGGTTCTTTTTGATAAAGAATTTATTTTCTTCGAATGGAATTTTTCCTCATTATTTCTTCTAACAGTTTGTTGATCATAATATATCCCTTTCATAATATATCACACAATGTTTCATATTTGAACAGTCTGACTTTTCTGTTTCAGTCCCACAAAGACAATCATATCTTCCTGAGCACCACAAGCAGGTAATTAAGAAAAATGGAGTGTCAGATGCCACAGAGAAGTATCCATCTTTGAGGGAAAACAAGCTTGCTTTCTGTCCTGGAAAATTGGGTTTTCAAGTGAATAAAGCTTCAGTTGATGTTCTAGGTCCTAAGCTGTCATTGACTCCTGTGACCTTTGCTGGATCAAGTGTCTCCTCTGGGCCTTGAGTTCCTTCTCCCTAATAGGTAATTGATATTCCCACCCCAGGGCTACAAACAAGGGGCCACCTGCCCTTTAGACCAATCACTTGCATCAGGGAGAAGATTCAAGGGCTTGGTTTAGAAATGCCTAGGACTTTGAAAGGATCTAAAGATTATGAGAGAAAAATGGCTTTTCTGTAAAGACCTCTTGGTTTTCTGTGGGGAAAGAAGGATCCTCCTTTTCCTACATATGTCTTTCTTGACCTGAGTTCTAAATATTTTATTTAAATACTCAGAGTTCCCTCCTCCCTCCCCAACACATACACTCATACAATTACTATCCATTAATTGTCTAAAGCAGTGTTTCTCAGCCATTTTAATTCCACAAAGACATGGTGGTACTGTTATGCACTGTATGTCTGTGTTTTGTACATCTATATGTGTATATATATATATATATATATGTGTGTGTGTGTGTGTGTGTGTGTGTGTATATATATATATGTATATATATATATATATACACACACACACACACACACACACGCATATATCTGTGTGTGTATGTGCGTGTGTGTTTTACTCCTAAGAAATAATTTTCAGCCTCTAGAAGGTGATATGGCCCTCAGTGAGATTTTATGGCCTAGAGAGGGCAATTAATCAACGTAATATTTTAAAACTAAATTTTACTTTCTGTATATCTTAATTCAATGTTTGATTTATTAGAATGTTATTCAGTTCCCTAAACTCAGAGTCTTTGTTGGTAGAATGAACATTTGCTGCAGGAAAGCCTGTGCTAGAGAACTGGGGGGCTCACTGTCCTAGCAACAGGGAAGGGTGTTCATTGATGCCCTTGGCTCTGGATGCCTTCATCTCTCAACACTCGCACAGAATTGCTGCCTCACCCAAGGCCACATTCTTTCCAAAGCAGCCTGTATCTAATGACTGGTCAATGTGGGCTATAAAAGCTCACCTCTTGCCATCCCAACTTGAAACAACTCTCAAGAGCTATCCCATTTTCAGAGAACCCTATGTGGTTTGCTGAGGCGAAGCAACCACCCAACTTCTCCCTCTGTCCAAGGTTTTGACCTCAAGAGACCTTCCTAATAAACTTGCTGCATACCAATCTCCATCTCAGAGTCTCTTCTGAGGGAAAGCTAACCGGGACATTTGCACATCCACTTCTATTTTCCCATGTTAGTTCACATCCATTTCTGTCATCCATTCTCCTGAGCCTTTCCTTTTATCATCTCAGGTCCTTCTTTTCTGTCCCATCTTGACAAATCCCATTCTATTTTCCGTAATCTATACATCAAACTCTTCTCATTTAAAGCTATAGTCTTCAAAGTAGTCAGCATCCCAGAAAGTTTGAAAAGTATTCATTACTTTATGAAAGAAAAATATTAGAATTTCAATGTCAATTCATTTTTTATCCAAACACAAAAAAGAAATTAAGCTTGACTGATACCATATATACAGAATGGCAGTGGCACATTCTCACAATTGGCTGAATATTCAAAAGTTAAATATGGGGCATGGTGAATGAGGTATCCCAAGAATCAAGGAAGTCCCAGGCTCAGAGTAGCTGACAGTGGCATCCTTAACCACTGATTTGCTTTCAACATAGTGCAAGTATCTATCACATTAAGTAGATTTATAAATTATTTTAAGTAATAGAATACTTACAGTATTTTATAATGGAGTGGTTGTATGAAATATGAAATATGAAACTCATGTACTCCAAAGAGCTTCATCGGCTATCTTGTGACAGTATTGAAGAGTTGTCAAACTTAAAGATGAGTAAACATATTGTTTTACAAAAATATATATGTCCAAATTTTATGAAGCTTTACGTAATGTAACAGATTACCAACCCTAGAAGATATCTAGAATATATTTTTTGTAAACAATAAACCCACTGATTAACTTTCTAAGGATTTGATTCTTTTTTTTCCTTTTTAATATATTCTTCCATGAGAGGGGAGTATTTTTCACAATGAATAAAAAAAATCAGTTAAAAAAGGAGATCATTTTGAAAACAGATGTCTGCAAATAGTTCCATGATTATGTGATCTTGTTGCCAGAAAACACTATGTCTCACTGAAAATATTCTCTTATCTGCTTTCTTTAGAAACTTTGAGCTATTTTTAAATATTTCAGATAAAGACATTCAATGGGGTTTGAATCTATTTTTTAAAAACATATGGACTTAGCCTGGGCAACATGGCTAAGTTTTGTAAGACTCCATCTCTACAAAAGTTTAAAAATTAGCTGGAAATGGTGGCATGCACTTGTCAACCCAGCTACTTGGCAAGGGCTGAGGTGGGAGGATCACTTGAGCCTGGGAGAGTGAGGTTGCAGTGAGCCATGACCATGCCACTGCACTCCATCCTGGGCAAGAGAGTGAGACCCTGTCTCAAAAAATCAAAGTTTATTGACTTGATATCATCTGATTAGTTCATAAAAGCAACTGATTGACAAGATGGTTAAGGTGAAAATTTATTAGCTGATTGTGATTTTAAAAATTATCTGCATAATTTGCAAATGGAATTAGAAAATAAAATAATTTCCTGATTAAGTAAGGATAGTCAAGGATGTACTACTTCTTTTTGAATCTGCATATCCCCATAATGTATCTTTTTTAGCCACATAATCATTAGAATGAAATATCTAAATGAGCCAAACTTTGAAGCATATCTTTAAGAAAGTGTTAAACAAAGATTTTCAAACTATGTAGCATATTTGATAACACTGCTTTCACTGTAAAACAATAATTTTTAGGAGTAAAAGGTTTTTTATACTATTAGTAATATAAAATTACCTTTAGATATTAATTTCCCTTCTTAGTGCTTCATTTAAAATTTTTGTGTGTCTTATGTATAAATTGGTAAAATGTTCTGCAAAAATATTTATGATTAGCATATTTTGGATAATGTGTTCAAAATATTTTATTTATATTTGCAAAACCAAACAATTTGAAGGATGCTGCTTGTATTAGTTGCCTGGGGCTGCTGCAACAAATTACCATTACTTGGTGACATTAAATAAGAGAAATTTATTCTCTCACAGTTCTATAGGCCAGAAGTGCAAAATCAGTATCACCAGCCCAAAATCCAGGTGTTGACAAGAACTCTCTCCTTCCAGAGGCTCTGGGGAGAACTGCCTGCCCCTTGCCTCTTCCAGCCTTTAGTGGCATTCCTTGGCTTGCCGCTGCATCATTACAATCTTCAAGGCCAGTATCTTTAAATTTCCCTCTGCTCCATCTCCTATTTGCTTCTCAGTGTGTGCGAAAATCTCCCACCATGGCACATGTTTATCTGTGTAACAAGCCTGCACACCTAGCATATGTATTCCAGAACTTAAAAATAAAAATAAAAATTAAGAGAAAAGAAACCCGCCCCCCCCACTTCCTTCTAATAAGAATACAAGGGATTTCATTAGGGCCCAGGCAGACAACCAAATTATACCTCCCCATTTCAAGAGTCTTATATTAATCACATCTGCAAAGACCCCTTCCCCAGGCTTTTTTTCTTTGCCACATAAGTTAACAGTCACTGGTTTCAAGATTAGGATGTGAATATCTTTGAGGGGGAAGCCATTTTTTCAGCCTGCCTCGCTGCTTTATTGCAAAGTTCCTCAATCTCTACTAGGAATAAGAATCACCTGGGAAGCTTGCTAAAAGTGTAGACAAGTGTGGCTCACTGCAAGATTCTGAGTAAGACTAGGAGTGCAGATGCAACTAATAAATTGCATTTTTGAAACATCAGCTGGTTTTGGTGAAAAATTTTGATGTGAGAGAAACATTGCCTTAAAAGCATACTCTTCCCCATTCTTACTGTCTCTCAATTCACCACATTTGGAATAATAAGGTATTCATAATGTGCTTTTAATTTCTTAAAAAAGTTGATTATTTCCTCTAACATACACTTACGTAACTCTTACCATGACACTATTCTGAGTTACTTACAAATATTAACTCATTTAATTATTCTAATCACCCTGTGAAGTAGCCACTATTATTATTCCCATTTTACAGAGGAAACTGAAGCACCTAATGTTAAACAAATTGTCCCGGGTCACATAGCTACATGTCATAAGAGTCTAAATTTGCATCAGTGTCTGGACCTCCAGCCTATGTCTTCACTGGCCAAAAAGCTATTTTACTGTCTTAAAAACCACATTACTTAACTTTTGTTACCTGTTTTAAGTATCTTCCAAATGAAGTTCCAGTACAGTATGAAAATGGTATTTAAAACTATAAAAATATCTCCCTCCAAATCTCTAATTATCTGGAATGTTTAAAAGTGGTTCTTAAAGCTAGGCTTTGATATTAAACAGAGATTTTATGGGATATATGGTGAAATTGAAAAAAGTTTCATTATTAGGAGTAAATCCCAGAAATATCTGATTCTACAAAAAGTTCTCAATATGCTTTATTTAAACTTGAGTTAAAACCTAAGATTAAATGATGAGAACAATGAACAATGAATTACAAAATAGTGCTGAGGTCTGCAGAGTTAATATCTGTCCATTTCAGTTTGTGAAAAGGAGTGGTTCTCGGACTTTTACACATTTCAGTCCCTAGAGGGATTGTTAAAACACAGGTTGCTGGGCTTTACCGTCAGGGATTTTTAATTTAGTAGGTCTGTGATGTGCTCAAAAGTACACATTTCACAAGTTTCCATGTAGTGCTAGCTAATGTGGCTGTCCTGAGGCCACACTCTGGGAACCACTGCAGGTAACATATATTGAGGGCCTATCACGTTAGAAACCACAAGGTAGGCACCAGGGGAGCAAAATGCATAAAACAAGTCCCAGGGCTCCAGGAGCTAATAGCCTTGAAAGCCTAACGGGCAAAGAAGACACGTCACAAGCTCATTTTAATCTGTAGTAGATGCCTGATGATCTAGTATTCAGTACCCCAGGTACTCCAATAGTTCAACTTCAGTCAGAGGCAAAGTAATATAGAATATCTTTATGTTTTACAATCTTGATAATCACACATGCAGATTGTTAGAGTGAATTTCCTTAACTGGACAAGTGAATCTGTCATTAACTCAGAAATCTTCTAAGAAATAGAAAAGTAAGAAGAAAACCCTAAGTAAATTAATCTGTCACCAACTACTGGTTATAAAACAGAGTTACTCAATGTTATGAGACAGCCATTACTCTATGCCAGAAATAAAATATCAGAAACATGATCAAGAAGGCATCAAACCCTCTCCTACATCTGTACTAGCTACTGCTTCAACTTCAGATGCTCCTGAGTCAACCTGGATGAAGATGTTGTTGAAGACAATGTTGATGAGTGTGCTCACAAGCATTCAGTCATTCAACAGACATTTACTCTACACTATCTGACCTTGCAACTAATGTTCTAATGGCCTATGTAGCTGACTAGTTTAAAGTCTGCTATGATATACCAGTATACAGGTTCTCCTTTCCTTCTGGCCATGATGTCTAAACTATACTTCCCTCTTACTAGGGTGTGTTTGTATGGACCAAATTATAATCAATAAAGTTAAGTGGATATAAGTGGGCTCCTCCTGGCCTGACCCATAAAAATCTCTGTGCATAAAATTCTCTCCTTTTTGAATGCTGATACCTTGCTGGTGGAAATGTGAACTATTATCATCTTTATGAAAAATAGCATGGAGATTTCTTAAAGAATTAAAAGTAGAAGTACCATTTGATAAAGGAAAAGGAAGTAAATATATATTTTTTTAAAACCTGCACACATACATCTATTGCAGCACGATTCACAATTCATAATTACAAAGACAGGTAACCAACGTAAGTGCCTGCCCATTAACCAACGAGTGGATAAAGAAAATGTGGTATATATACATGTGGAATACTACTCAGCCATAAAAAAAGAATAAAATAATGTCTTTTGCAGAAACTTGCATGGAGTTGGAGGCCATGATTCTAAGTGAAGCAACTCAAGAATGAAAACCCTAATACCATAAGTTCTCCCTTTTAAGTGGGAGCTAAGCTATGGATATGCAAAGGTAGACTGAACGGTATGATGGACTTTGGAGACTCAGAAGGGGAGGGTGGAAGAGGGTAGGAGAGAAAAAACTACATATTGGATACAATGTATACTGCTTGGGAGACCAGTACACTAAAATATCAGACTTCATTACTCTTCAATTCATGCATGTAGCCAAAAACCACTTATACCCCAAGAGCTATTGAAGTTAAAAACAAAAATTCTCTGTTTTTTCATTCTCCAGCTGAATGGACAAGACGCTAAGGATATAAAAGAGGGTAGAACCATAAGATGGAAGGAACTTGGGTCTCTGAATGAAACATCTTTCCCTCCCATCTGAACAAGAATATAAATTTTTATTGTAACAAGCTACTAAAATGTGGGGTTTTTTTTCATAACAATACTTAGCCTGTTTAGCTAATGAGTATTATTATCACTATCCAAAACCAAAGTTTTAATAATGTAGGAAATGGGATTTAAATTATTAATATATGTTTACTTTAAGTTTCATTCCAGTGAAAATAAGATACTTGAAGATATTAATAGAACAATGTCTGGAAAATCTGGCATGAACCTGTCTGTATTGCAGTTTTAATAGAGACAGTCACTGTTTGCCAGGGCAAGGGAGAAGGGAGATACTTCCCAATCTGAGAACTCAGGGTAACATTAACTTAAAATATAATTGATTATATTAATTTACATATATGTTATATATTAACATATTTATTTATAATATATATTTACATGTCATAATATTTACATATATGTTATACATATAATTTTTAGAAGAATCATCAGTATATTGGAAAAGCATCTTAATCTTTTACTCAGCCAAATCTAAAAGAAATCCAGCTGTTCAGGCCATAAAGATCATAATTCGGACCCTGTTATTCATTTGGTCATTGATGATGATTATGGGAACACAACACAGAGGAAGAAATAACACAGCTCCTAACCTTCCAGTCTTAAAAAGTCTAAACCTATAATGTCCCACAGCAATGTCTCTCTTTCACTTACATTGCCCTACCCTATCTTGCATGAGTGCACAGAGATGTCAGTATCACAAGGGTGACAGGTCACTGTGGTAAACACAGACAAAAACTGACTGTACTGACACCAGCAGAGAGAAAGTCTGTAGGCACCATCTTAGCACTATCACAAAGCATCAGGAGTTGTCAGGACCCTGCCACTGCATCATGGTTTCCTTACAACTCCTCAGGGTACGGGAAGAGGGAAGGAATCAATGGGCAAGTCTTTGAGTCTTCATCCAGGATCAAACCCTGGTCCCTTCGTTGTGTAAAAGTCACTCTCTGAGACTTTGTCAAGAGTCAAATGCCAGTCAGTGTTCCTGGGAATGAAAATCAGTACCCTTGTCAATGAGCTTCCCCTTCCTGGGTTGGCGAACATGGATATTCCCAACTCTTCTCAGGATTTCATTGCTTTCCCACCTCCCCACCCCCCAACACACACACAACTGTTTTCCTTTGTCTCTTGTCAAATACAAAGAAACTACTTCTTAAATTTCAGCTTCTATTATGTGAACATCTGCGAGCAAATAAACTGTGAATATGGTTTCCATCTTTTTCCCTGCTTGGGACCCCTCATTTCACTTCCAACCCATTGAGGCCCAGTGCATCTGGCAGATGAGTCGGTGCTCAGTGGGGTGCCTTTAAATCTATAAATGATTCAAAGGCAATAAACAAAACAAAGACTCCAACCCTTTCACTGGGAAAGGAGACTGTAGTTAGAAGATTATCACCTTAGGCTACAATTTAGAAAATTATTTTCTAATCCCAAAAAAGCTAATAATGTAAAGGTAATACAAAATTTTCCTGGATATTATTAGAAAATTTTCTGCCATTTTCTATTCTGATTCCATGTTGGTTTTTAGTAATATGGTGCTATAGGAACTTAACTAAAGGGCCACACTGGAAATTCTAGCAAGCTTTTTGAATATAAATACATACAAAATTAGAAACAACATAGCACATTAGCCTAAGAAAACACATTTTAGGTGATCAATAGAACATGAATATTTTGGAGGAGTTATTTTCCACAGTGTGCTCCCATGGCATTATTGCAGAAATCAAGGGGAAATCAAGGTACTGGGGACACCTGGTCTGTTGGCATCTTGATCATCTTTCCTTTGTTTTAAGGGGAATTGGAGGATTATCAGGCTGAGCCAAACTATAAGTTATCCTAAATGTTTGTATCCTTGGTGAGACTACTCTTTTGCTTCTAAGGTTACTATGACAAGATCTGGAAATAAGCCCCCTAAAAGGGCTTTAGATATGGTGATATAAATAAGCTGTTTCTAAATATGGTCAGCTCTGGGAAAGAGTGATGCTGCCATCGAGGTGACAGCCTTAAGAAGGGCTACATCCCAATTATCCACCCCAATTCATTCACAAGCCTCTTGTAAGAGCGGATTAAAAAAAAAAAAAAAAAAAGCTATGAATGAGAATCTTCAGATTCAGGAGTGAGGATCTCCCAAGTTCATTCTCATTATACTTAGAGCGTTCAAAGTTAGTCTAGCCATCTCTGGCTTGGAAAAGCTATAGGACTTGGCAGGAAAGGGGAGGCAGACTGGGCAGAGCCGGCAGCGTATGTAGAGTAGCATTGAGACCTTTGGACCTCACCTCTGTTCTCAGTCAGGGCTCTCTTACAAATAAGAGCTGTCTTTCTTTTGGGAACTAGTGGCTGGTGTGTTTGCCGATGTAAGGGGTCACACTATTCACTTGGGTAAACAGAAAAGTTATAAATCATTGGTAGAATCTTGTCAATACACTGTTCCTATTAGGTAATGACTACAACGAAATCTCTGTGATTGTTTATATGTTCATTCATGTATTCATTTATTCAGCATATGTATATGGAGCACAGCTACATGTGAAATGCTAAGTGCCACTCTGCTGAGGATACAGCTGTGAACAGATAAGGACCCTGTCCTCATGGTGCTTACATTTCAATAAGAGAAACTGAGAACCCCCAAAAGTCAATGAACAAAGTACTTGCTGATTATGATACGTACAGCAGACCCTTGAATAACATCATTTCATTCAACGTTGTTTCATTATAACATTGAGGGAAAAAAAATCAATTTTCGGCAGGAACACTGTCTGTGTGGGATTTACATATTCTCTCCATGCCTGCGTATGTTTTTTCCAGGTACTCAGGTTTCCTCCCACATCCCAGAGATGTACACATGAGGTGAATGGGCATGTCTACATGGTCCCAGTGTAAGTGAATGTGGGTGTGCATAAGTGTGCCCTACAACGAGCTGGTTCCCACCTTCTGCCCTGAGCTGCAGGATCAGCTCTGGCCACTCGCAGTGCTGAACGAAATTTGGATAAATAGCTATCTTAGTTGTTTTGATTAATTTTTAAAATCATATGTATAGCTCACGTATATTTCAATATTCACCATTAGAAGTGTTTTGGGTCTTTAGGAGTTTAGTGATGTTTTTGTAACCAGAAATACATTGTGGGAACTTAACTCTTGTTTCCATCAATTAGCCTATGGTAAAATTGGTTTCATTATACATTGTTTTGCTTAAAGATGTAGTGTTCATGACATGTTAAATGAGGACTTTCTTTAAAGGAATGAAGCAGGGTACAGAGACAGAAAGTAACAGGGTAGACACAGTTCATATGGAGTGTTCTGGGAAAGATCTCTCTGACATTAAAGGTGACATTTAAGCATCTAAGACTTGGGGCATGAGAAGAAGCCAACCATGTAAAAGCCAAGAGAGGCACATTCCAGACAAAGGGAGGAACAAGCTGAAGGCCCTGGGGCAGCACAGCACTGGGCACTGAGCAAAGGCCAGCAGGCCTGGAGCAAAGCTGAGAGCAGATGGGAGCCAGAGCCTACACGGGGTAGTGAGCCCTGGTCAGGCATGCACCACAGTTTATTTTAAGGCAGGGGGAAGACTTTGAAGGATTTTAAGCAAGAAAATGACAAAATCTGATTTATGTTTTCAAAAGCACTCTTTGGTTGCTCTGTGGAAAATGGATTGGACAGGGTAAGAATGGAAGGATATTGCACTAAGAGTCAAAATGAGTTAAAACATGGTCCATGCAACAGAGGAGTTCACAGTATGATGTGACACAGGTGAGCGAATATGTGACCGTAGTGGGATGTGCGCAGCAGAGTGCATGTGTTCCAGGCACCAGGGCAGTACAAAGAAGGGACAACTTGGTTTGATCTCCTGCCACCTATCAAATGAAACCATGTTAAAATAAAGTCAGATGTATGTAGATGACTTTACCTGGTATAATTAAGATGTTGATTGATCTTCATGCAAAAAAAATGGTACAACTAGAAAACCACTGAACATTTGATCAGAAACTGAGGACTATCTATGGAGAAACACGAGATTTTGCTAGTGATCCCTAGTTTATAAAAAGAGCCTATTCCAACAGTTAAATCGGAAGTCTTTGGTTTAGAATACATTTTCTTCTGACAAATGCTAGGATCAAGTTTCTCTGGGTGTAGTGATGTCTCAACTGTAATCCCTGTACTGGGATACTGGGGGGAAAAAAAAAACAAAAACACCTCCCTTAGTACTTAGGAAAATTTACCCCTCAGATTTGTCATGCTGTGGAGCTTAATGCAGATTACCAAAGGCATTTTCTATCTTAAGGAGTCAACAGTGGCGTAGCTACTTTCAGGTTCAAGTGAGTAGTAAGGATCGCTGCAGGATGAAAAGCACAGGAAGGAAGTGAGACAGGGGACTGTGTCATAAGAGAAGGATCTAGAATGGGGAATTAGGAAACAAGGGTGCCCACCCCCTTCACCTGCCCTGCCGCCCTCACCCCCTCTTATGTCAAAGAGACTGGCACTGGGTACGGTAGAAAAGCAAAGGAGGGAAGGGGGCTTTAGCCAGGAAGAGGGAAGAAGGTTTTCCTTCCCTTTCTTCATTTTCATTGCCACCTGGTGCTAGAGATATAGTGACAATGGAAATGCACTGTGGAAAACACCACTCTGGATGTCACAGTTTGTCTATAAATCGAGTTGTGCGCTTCTGAGTTACCAACTTTTTAGAACTTTAGTTTGTTTCCCCATAATAAAGTGAAAATAAAACTCCTACTTAGGATTGTTTTGAAATCAAACAGGAAGTGAGTTGATTCTGCATCTACTCTCCCTTCTTTTAATTAACCCACTTGAAAATAGCTATCAGTGTCTCAAACTGGGAGAGACCCATCCTCACAACAGGAAAAGAATGGCTAGAAGAAGAGAGTCTGCATGTGTGTTTCCTGCTGGGACAGTGGTTACAAAGAAGGGACAAGTCAGCTGCTCCAAAATCAAAGATTGTTCATTGTGTTCAAAAACCATAAAGACATGCCAAAAACTCTCCAGTCATTGTTCTGACATTAGCATCTGTCATTTCAGCACCTCCCCAAAAGCAATCTCTGTGACCTAGTTCTCTTACCTCTGACAAAGAATGAACCAATATTCATACCTTTGCAGATTTCCTTTCACCTTGCAATGACAGTTTTTAAACTCTTAGTTATTAATAGTTTTTATAGCAGGCATCAATAGAAACTCCACTTGTAAGAACTCCCCTCTCATAAGTTTATTTCATTGACCACCAGTCCTTCCATATTTCTTATAGTAGTATCTACTATAATTCACAAACAAACACAGCACAAGATTGGAATTCGGTGAGCTTGAGGACATTCTCTACATTTTCCACAAAGATATGTACAATTAGGCATATAACTTTCAGAGGTTCCCAGGGGCCTCAAAGTATTACTGTGGCTCTTTATCCTCAGTTCCCTTGGGATGCACAGTCTTCAATTAATTTTTTGATCTAACTGAAATCATGTTCTAACCTGGGACCAGCCCAGGCAAAATGCCTCTTCTCTTCTCTCTGCTAGTGATGCAGCCTAGTGCAATGGTTAAGAGGGTAGAGCCACGAACTGAACTGACTGAGTTTGAGTCTTGGTACCACATTTACACATGACATTAGGCAGGTCATATGCGTATATTCCTAGCTACTCGGGAGGCTGAAATGGGAAGATCAACTAAGCCCAGGAGTTTGAGGCTGCAGTGAGCTCAGATTGTGCCAATGCATTCTGGCCTGGGGGGCAGAGTGAAACCTTGTCTCCAGTAATAATAATAATAACAGCAGCTAGCATTTATTGGGAGATTTTTACTAACTCTGTAAAATGGAGACAATTTTAACCTACTCTGTGGGTTAAGAAGCATCACTGGTGGCTGGCAAGATGGCCAAATAGGAACAGCGCCGGTCTGCAGCTCCCAGCAAGATCAATGCAGAAGGCGGGTGATTTGTGCATTTCCAACTGAGGTACCTGGCTCATCTCATTGGGGCTGGTTAGAGAATGGATGCAGTCATTGGAGGGCAAGCTGAAGCAGGGTGGGGCATCACCTCCCCCAGGAAGAGCAAGGGGTCAGGGAACTCCTTTCCTCAGCCAAGGGAAGCCATGAGAGACTGTGCCATGAGGAACGGTGCATTCCAGCCTAGATACTATGCCTTTCCCATGGTCTTCACAACCTGCAGACCAGGAGATTCCTCAGGTGCCTATACCATCAGGGCCCTGGGTTTAAGCAAAAAACTGGGCAGCCCTTTTGGCAGCCACAAAGCTAGCTGCAGGAGTTTTTTTTTTTTTTTTTTTTTTCATACCCCAGTGGTGCCTGGAATGCCAGCAAGACAGAACTGTTCACTCCCCTGGACAAAGGGCTGAAACCAGGGAGCCAAGTGGTCTAGCTCAGAGGATCCCACCCTCACGGAGCCCAGCAAGCTAACATCCACTGGCTTGAAATTCTCTCTGCCAGCACAGCGGTGTGAAGTCAACCTGGGATGCTCAAGCTTGGTTGGGGAAGGGGCGTCCACCATGAATGAGGCTTGAGTAGGTGGTTTTCCCCTCATAGTATAAATAAAGCCATCAATAAGTTCAAACTGAGCAGAGCCTACCACAGCTTGGCAAAGCCACTGTAGTCAGACTGCCTCTCTAGATTCCTCCTCTCTGGGCAGGGCATCTCTAAAAGAAAGGCAGCGGCCTGGTCAGGGGCTTATAGATAAAATTTTTATCTCCCTGGAACAGAGAACCTGGGGGAAGGGGTGGCTGTGGGAGCAGCTTCAGCAGACTTAAATGTTCCTGCCTGCTGGCTCTGAAGAGAGCAGTGGATTTCCCAGAACAGTGCTTGAGCTCTGTTAAGGGACAGATTGCCTGTTCAAGTGGATCCCTGAACCCCATGCCTCCTGACTGGGAGACACGTCCCAGCAGGGGTCGGCAGACACTTCATACAGGAGAGCTCTGGCTGTCATCTGGCAAGCACCTCTCTGGACAAAACTTCTCGAGGAAGGAACAGGCAGCAATCTTCATTGTTCTGCAGCCTCCACTGGTGATTACCAGGCAAACAGGGTCTGGAGTGGAACCCCAGCAAACTCTAGCAGACCTGCAGCAGACAGGCCTGACTGTTAGAAGGAAAACTAACAAACAGAAAGGAATAGCACCAGTATCAACAAGAAGGACATCCACACAAAAACTCCATCCAAAGGTCACTGACATCAGAGACCAAAGGTAGACAAATCCACAAAGATGAGGAAAAACTAGCACAAAAAAAGGCTGAAAATTCCAAAAACCAGAATGCCTCTTCTCCTCCAAAGGATCACAACTTCTTGCCAGCAAGAAACAAAACTGAACAGAGAATGAGTTTGACAAACTGACAGAAGCAGGCTTCAGAAGGTGGGTAATAACAAACTCCTCTGAGCTAAAGGAGCATGTTCTAATCCAATGCAAGGAAGATAAGAACCTGGAAAAAGGGTTAGAGTAATTGCTAACTGGAATAACCAGCATAGAGAAGAACATAAATGACCTGATGGAGTTGAAAAACACAGCACAAGAACTTCGTGAAGCATATACAAGTATCAATAGCTGAGTCAATCAAGCAGAAGAAAGAATATCAGAGATTAAAGATCAGCTTAATTAAATAAAGCAGAAAGACAAGATTAGAGAAAAAAGAATGAAAAGGAACTAACAAAGCCTCCAAGAAATATGGGACTATATAAAGGGACCAAATTTACTTTGGATTGGTGCACCTGAAACTGATGGAGAGAATGGAACTGACTTGGAAAACACTTTTCAGGATATTATTCAGGAGAACTTCCACAACCAAGCAAGACAGGCCAACATTCAAATTCAGGAAATACAGAAAACACCACAAAGATACTCCTCGAGAAGAGCATTATCAAGACACATAATTGTCAGATTCACCAAGGTTGAAATGAAGGGGAAAATGTTAAGGACAGCCAAAGAGAAAGGTTGGGTTACTCACAAAGGGAAGCCCATCAGACTCACAGTGGATCTCTCAGCAGAAACCCTATAAGCTAGAAAGAGTGGGGGTCAATATTCAACATTCTTAAAGACAAGAGTTTTCAACCCCAAATTTCATATCTAGCCAAACCAAGCTCCATAAGTGAAGGAGAAATAAAATTCTTTTCAGACAAGCAAATGCTGAGAGATTTTGTCACCACCAGGCCTGCTGTACAAGAGCTCCTGAAGGAAGCACTAAATGTGGAAAGGAAAAACTGGTACCAGCCACTGCGAAAACATACCAAACTGTAAACTCCATAAACACTATGAAGAAACTGCATCAACTAATGGGCAAAATAACCAGCTAGAATCATAATGACAGGCTCAAATTCACATATAACAATATTAACCGTAAATGTAAATTGGCTAAGTGCCCCAATTAAAAAGCACAGATGGCCAAACTAGATAAAGAGTCAAGACCCAACAGTGTGCTGTATTCAGGAGACCCATGTCACATGGAAAGACACACATAGGCTCAAAATAAAGGGATGGAGGAAGATTTACCAAGCAAATGGAAAGAAAAAAAAAAAGCAGAGGTTGCAATCCTAGTCTCTGATAAACCAATAAAACTCAGACTTTAAACAAACAAAGATCAAAAGAGACAAGGGCATTACATAATGGTAAAGGGGTCAATGCAACAAGAAGAACTATCCTAAATACATATGTACCCAGTACAGGAGCACCCAGATTCATAAAGCAAGTTTTTAAGAGACCTATAAAGAGACTTAGACTCCCACACAATAACAGTGGAGACTTTAACATCTCACTGTCAACATTAGACAGATCAATGAGACAGAAAATTAAAATTATATTCAGGACTTGAACTCAGCTCTGGACCAAGCAAACACAATAGAAATCTACAGAACTTGCCACCCAAACACAACAGAATATACATTCTTTTCAGCACCGAGTCATACTTATTCAAAAATTGACCACATAATTGGAAGTAAAACACTCCTCGGCAAATGCAAAAGAATGATAATCATAACAAAAAAATGATAATCATAACCATCTCTCAGACCACAGTGCAATCAAATTAGAACTCGGGATTAAGAAACTCACTCAAAACTAAATGGAAACTGAACAGACTGCTCCTGAATGACTATGCAGGAAATAACAAAATGAAGGTAGAAATAAATAAGTAATTTGAAACCAATGAGAACAAAGACACAATATACCAGAATCTCTGGGACACAGCTATAGCAGTGATTAGAGGGAAATTTATAGCAGTAAATGCCCACAGGAGAAAGTGAAAAAGGTCTAAAACTGACACTCTAACATTATAATTAAAGCAACTAGAGAGGCAAGAGCAAACAAATTCAAAAGCTAGCAGAAGTCAAGAAATAATTAAGATCAGAGCAGGACTGAAGGTGATAGAGACATGAAAAACCCTTCAAAAAAGTCAATGAATCCAGAAGCTGGTTTTTTGAAAATATTAATAGAATAAAGAGACTGCTGGCCAGACTAACAGAGAAGAAAAGACAGAAGAATCAAATAGACACAATAAAAAATCATAAAGGGGATATCACCACTGATCCCACAGAATACAAAATACCATCAGAGAATACTATAAACACCTCTACACAAATGAACTAGAAAATCTAGAAGAAATGGATAAATTCCTGGACACATACATCCTCCCAAGACTAAATCAAGAAAAAGTCGAATCCCTGAACAGACCAATAACAAGTTCTGAAATTGAGGCAGTAATTAATAGCCTACCAACTAAAAAAAGCCCAGGAACAGAAGGATTTAGAGCCAAATTCTAACAGAGGTACCAAGAGGAGCTGGTACCATTCGTTATGAAACTATTCCAAACAATAAAAAACAGGGAATCTTCCCTTACTAATTTTATGAGGCCAGCATCATCCTGATACAAAACCCGGCAGAGACACAACTAAGAAAGTCAATTTTAGGCCAATATTCCTGATGAACATCATGCAAAAATCCTCAATGAAATACTGGCAAACCAAATCCAGCAGCACATCAAAAAGTTTATTCACCATGACCAAGTCACCTTCATCCCTGGGATGCAAGGCTGGTTTAACATATGCAAATCAATAAATATAATCCATCACACAAACAGAACCAATGACAAAAACCACACGTTTATCTCAATAAATGCAGAAAGGCCTTCAATAATATTCAACATTCCTTCATGCTAAAAACTCTCAATAAACTAGGTATTCATGGAACATATCTCAAAATAATAAGAATTCTTTATGACAAACCCACAGCCAATATCATACTGAATGGGCAAAAGCTGGAAGCATTCTCTTTGAAAACTGGCACAAGACAATGATGCCCTCTCTTACCACTCCTAGTCAACATAGTATTGGAAGTTCTGGCCAGGGCAATCAGGCAAGAGAAAAAAAATAAAGGATATTCACATAGGAAGAGAGAAAGACAAATTGTCTCTGTTTGCAGACAACATAATTCTATATTTAGAAAACCCCATCGTTTCAGCCCCAAAACTCCTTAACCTGATAAGCAACTTCGGCAAAGTCTCAGGATACAAAATCAATGTGCAAAAATCACAAACATTCCTATATGCCAACAGACAAGCAGAGAGCCAAATCATGAATGAACTCCCATTCACAATTGCTACAAAGAGAATAAAATACCTAGAAATATAACTAACAAGGGACTTGAAGAACCTCTTCAAGGATAACCACAAACCACCACTCAAAAAAATAAGAGATGACACAAACAAATGGAAAAACCTTCCATTCTCATGTATAGAAGAATCAATGTCATGAAAATGGCCATACTGCCCAAAGTAATTTATAGATTCAATGCCATTCCCATCAAACTACCATTGACATTCTTCAGAGAACTAGAAAAAAACTACTTTAAATTTCATATGGAACTAAAAAAGAGCCCATTTAGCCAAGACAGTCTTAAGCAAAAGAACAAAGCTGGAGGCATCACACTACCTGACTTCAAACCTACAAGAGTACAGTAACCAAAACAGCATGGTACTGGTACCAAAACAGACATATAGACCAATGGAACAGAACACAGGCCTCAGAAATAACACTACACACCTACAATAATCTGATCTTTGACAAACCTGACAAAAACAAGCAATAGGAAAAGGATTCCCTATTTAATAAACAATGTTGGGAAAACTGGCTAGCCATATGCAGAAAACTGAAACTGGACCCCTTCCTTACACCTTAAACAAAAATTAACTCAAGATGGAGTAAAGACTTAAACATAAGACCTAAAACCATAAAAACCCTAGAAGAAAACCTAGGCAATACCATTCAGGATATAGTCATGGGCAAAGGCTCCATGAATAAAACACCAAAAGCGATGGCAACAGAAGCCAAAATTGACTAATGGGATCTAATCAAACTAAAGAGTTTCTGCACAGCAAAAGAAACTATCATCAGAGTGAAAAGGCAACCTACAGAATGGGAGGAAACTTTTGTAATCTATTCATCTGACAAAGGGCTAATATCCAGAATCTACAAGGAACTTAAATAAATATACAAGAAAAAAACAAACAATCCCATCAAAAAATAGGTGAAGGATATAAGCACTTCTCAAAAGAAGACATTTATGTGGCCAATAAACATATGAAGAAAAGCCAACAAACATGAAGAAAAGCTCATCATCACTAGTCAGAGAAATGCAAATCAAAACCACAATGAGATAACCATCTCACACCAGTTAGAATGGCGATCATTAAAAAAATCAGGAAACAACAGATGCTGGAGAGGATGTGGAGAAATAGGAAAGCTTTTACACTATTAGTGGGAGTGTAAATTAGTTCAACCATTGTGGAAGACAGCATGACGATTCCTCAAGGATCTAGAACCAGAAATACCATTTGAACCAGTAATCCCATTACTGGGTATATACCCAAAGGATTATAAATCATTCTGCTATAAAGACACATGCACACATATGTTTACTGAGGCACTGTTCACAATAGCAAAGACCTGGAGCCAGCCCAAATGCCCATCAGTGATAGACTGGATAAAGAAAATGTGGCACATATACACTATGGAATACTATGGAGCCATAAAAAAGGATAAGATGATGTCCTTTGCAGGGACATGGATGAAACTGGAAACTATCATTCTCAGCAAGCTAACACAGAAACAGAAAACCAAACACCGCATGTTCTCACTCATAAGTAGGAGTTGAACAATGAAAACACATGGACCTAGGGAGGGGAACATCGCACACTGGGGCCTGTCAGGGAGTGGGGGGCTAGGGGAGGGATAGCATTTGGAGAAATATCTAATGTAGATGATGGGTTGATGGGTGCAGCAAAACACCATGGCACATGTATACCTGTGTAACAAACCTGCACGTTCTGCACATGTATCCCAGAACTTAAAGTATAATAAAAAAAAAAAAGAAGAATACAAATAAAATGCTTAGAACATGATAACCCAATAAATGCTAGTTGTTACTACTGTTTTTTGGAGGCAAACTCTCACTCTGTCACCCAGGCCAGAGCATAGTAGCACAATCTTTGCTCACTGTAGCCTCGAATTCTTGTGCTTAAGTGAACCTCTCACCTCAGCCTTCCAAGTAACTAGGACTACAAGCGCATGCCACCATAACTGGCTAATTTTATTTTATTTTATGTTATTTTATTTCATTTTTTGTAGAGACAGACTCTCACTATGTTGACCACGTTGGTCTTAAACTCCCGGCTTTCAATGATCCTTCTTCCTTGGCCTCCCAAAGTGCTATGATTATAGGCAGAAGCCACTATTCCCTGCCAATTCTAGCCATGATTGTTAGACGGTAAGCTGAAAAGCTTTGTGTCCCCTCCCAAAATATGCACAGTTGCATACAGCATAAAAAAACAATGTCCATGTTTCCCTGTCTTTGTCCCTCCATCAAAAATCTAAAATAATAAATGATGTTTAATTTTAATGCCTAATTCAAAAACAAAATTTAAATCCACTTTTTCTAAGTATCCCAGACAAGTATTCAAGTAATATGTGTCTCCCCCGTCAGGACAGCCTGTCTTGGGGCTCTCACCTTCCGCCCTTAGTACAAGAGATGAGAATGGCAGGCCAAGGTGTCCTGGGAGTACTTCATCCCTGAGTGACAGCTGGTGCTGTCAAGAGTCGTTATTGCTGGTGTGCACAGACCTTCTGGCAAAGCCAGGCGCAACAGAGAAACTGCAGTCTCCCTGCCCACCTGTCAGCCTTGTCCAGGAACAGCAGAGAAATTTGCTCTTTTCTTTCTTCAAAGGGTCCAACAAGCCCCAGCACCCTCATTAATGCATGCCTCCTCAATCTCAGCCTGCCTCCCTCCACTGCCCGAACACAGACTTCCCAACCTATTCTTCCAAGAAGGGGATTAGCTCAATTAATCTCTGGACAAATGTCAAGGAGTCTGGGGGAGGGGGCACCTTTCAAGTGCCGCGCCCCAAATAGCAAATAAAGCCAGACATGCGCTGAGGCCGCACCGCACAGGGTGAGCTGGAGCAGCTGCCAACAGGATGGCACCAAGTCCTCTTAATCTCAGGCTTAGCTTCCCAGGGGCTCACTTTCTTGCCAGCCTGTTCTGACAGACCACAAGCACCACGTGCTCCAGTTCTCCTCTCACCATCTGGGAGGGGGGTTGTGGCAGGAAAGCAGCTTCAGGATCAGAATCCATTTCTGAGGCAAATGTTGCTATCCTCTCATCTCCTGTGTTGCTGCTTCCTGTGCTTGCCCTCTCCTCTCTGGGCCCACCTGCCTCCCCCACCTTCAGAAGGCAGATACTCCCCTCCAAAGCATGGTCAAAAAATGAGAGCTCCTAGGTTCAGAGTAAGAAAACCAAGTAGGCATAAAAAACCACAGGGAGAGAAGCCAGGAGTGCGTGGGAGTGGAGGAAATTCTTATTATCTAAACACAAAATTATTTTTCCCCAACCATAAGTTTCATCAACCTGATCCACAGAATTCTGGGGAAAGCCCTGAGAGTGCTTCCTCTTTAATTCCCAGAAATACTTCATTCAGTCCATCCAAGGCAGTGGTTGAACTGGTAATAATTCTCTAGAATAGAGGTTTCTCAGTTGCTCTATGCTCATTCAACTTTTTAATTTGTAAGGTATTTTCTAGTAGTTTAATCCTTCTCTCTTTCTCCCTTACTCTTCCTTTTCTCCTCTCTCCCTCTCCCCTGTTCTCTCCTTAGCCAGCAAAATCTGGCCTAACCAGCAGGCTATTAAACAGCACTTCCATGTGCTACAGTCCAATGATTTGGTAATTAATTTTCATAATGATGATCTGGAAGGATTTCTAGAGCCTCTTGAAAGATCCAAGAATATATATACCCTACTGGTTATACATATGCTTTGAGTGCGAGAGGTAGCCTGGATGTCCAGTTCTGGTGGTGCCACTTCCTAGCCCTGTGGCCTCAGGCAGGTTATTTAACCTCTCTGCCTATTACCATATCCTCATCTATGATATAGGGATATAAAGTCTATCAAGAAAGATAATGGTTAATGCTCTAGTTATGAAATATGTCCTATGAACAAGACACTATGCCAATTGATTTGCCTGAATTATTTTATTTAACCTTCACAACACCTGCTGAGTCAATATTAAAGGCATTTCATCACATCTAATTTTTTCAGTATTAGCAATACATATATTGCACCTATGGTGACTATAAACGAGAATATCTGATTAATGTAAATACCTCACTTCCTGGCTAAAAGAAGACACAGGCAGCAGTCTACTTCAATTTCTATCAAAAACTCTTTGGTTCAGATGTGATTTTGAATACATAAAATTTTTGCACTTTAGAAAGACAATATGGTTCATATAACAAATAGAATACACTGGTCTGGGGCAGCATCCTGTAATTGAACACATTAACATTTCTACTCTAAAACATGAATCTTCTCCCTAAAGAGGACAACAGGCCGGGCGCAGTGGCTCACGCCTGTAATCCAAGCACTTTGGAGGCCAAGGTGGGCGGATCTCCTGACGTCGGGAGTTCAAGACCAGCCTGACCAACATGGTGAAACCCCATCTTAAAAAAGAAAAAAGAAAAAAAAAAAGAGGATAACAAAGAGCTTCCTGTCAACTCAAAACAGGTTTTGTTACCAAAAGACATTCAGAACAGGTAGTATTGCCATCAAATGAGTTAGGAAAGAAAGAAAATAAATAAACTGAGGCTATTGTTTATATTTCAAACTTTCAGACAGGACATTGTGAACTTTATTACACAAAATCACTAATTAAAGAACTGAGATTTTAGTCCCCTCTCTGGTAGTAACCACTGTGTAATGTGGGCAAATTGCCAAGCTGCTCTCGTTTCAGATTCGTCATCTACAAAATGGGTGACTACTGCTTTCTCCTAAGTTATGCAGAAGTAGCTGTGAAGATCAAATGAGATAGGATTCATTAAAATATTTTGAATAAGATAAGTGTTTAGTAAGTTCAAGCAGTTAATTATCTTTTAAAATGATTCTTTTAATGATTATAGATTTAATTACGCACTACTGCTTCTTGTTTGAATGGCACAGTGTTGCCTACATAGGAAAAGATTCCCCAATTAAATCTCCTTTTTGCATGCATCACTGTTGTTGTTTCTTATACATCAGTAAAGATCAGCAAATACATGATGACTGCACTACTGAAATATTTCTCTGGGTTAAACTACAAGAATCACCTCCAGGAAATAATGACAAGCTGCTGTGTCAAATCACTGCAGTTACTGAATACCTGAAAGACCTTTTTTGTTTTGAAGAAGCAAGCTGTTCAAGTGTCAGGTTGATTTTAACCTGATTTCACAACTTCTTAAAAATCTGCTCATGTCTCTCTTTTCTGTGCAGTCTATGAAGACAGCAGTGGCCTGGGAGTTTGATGATCCAGTCGCTAGTCCCAGCCTGACCTCAAATGTTCTGTGTGATCTAGGACAAGTCACAACACGTCTGAGATGAACTCTCCAAGTCCCTATGCCTAGTTACACTTTGGGTGGCAAGAGAGGGCTCACTGTTGCTATTGGGTGTCCCCAACAGAAGATTTTCTTGTTACAGGATTCAAGCCCTGGTTTTCCCTGCCACATACTCCTGGCTGGGAGCTGTCTTTGCACTGATATCAATCACATGTTGCTGATGTCAGCCCAGCTGTGACAGCTGAGGCCACCACCACCCACAGCTGACTGAGTGAGTCACATCTGCCTGCTTTCTCTTTGACATGAACCTCTCAGAAGCCCAGGGACAGAGCCCATGACCTGCTTCTCCCTTTGCATCTTTTTATACTCTTTCAGCTTGCAAAGTCTCCATGGCTGGGTGATTTGTCCCATTAGCCATGGTTTTTACAAAATTAACCATGAATGTTCTCCAGCATCCGTGGTAACCTTTCTGGCAAGGAGCAATTATAAGTATCAGCTAGCTTCTTTTGATGTTGACTTTTACAAACAGAGGATCCCTGGCAACTAAAATGCAATGAGGTAGGTATCTCATTAAAAAAAACTATAAATATTCCCTTTCATAGAGAAGAAGGACACAAAAAGTAACATTTTCTATATAATAAAGCTGATAATTATTATCAATAACTAAAGGATATTCTGTGTTTTAAAATCCAAGGTCCATGACATATGTGAAATGGTATTGTAAATGTAATATAGAAAAAAACACTAGACTTAGAACCTGAACTTTCCTTACCCCAGGGAGGCTGTGATCAAACAGATGAGGCAAAAATATAAAGCAATTATATTATTATATTTATTATATAAAATAATATGTAGGGGTGGAACAAGATGACTGAATAATACTCTAGCAATTGTCTCCACATGGAAACACCAAATTGAACAATTATCCATATAAGAAAGCACTTTAGCAGGAAGACTAAAAGATAAACCTACCCAAAATAATAACTATGACTGCTTTTTAAGAGATAGACAATATAAAAGACATTAAAAGAGACAAGAAAAAGTCTAAAAGCAGGATAGGAATTAAAATGTAGAGTGTTTCAGTTTTCTCTTTGCTTGTTTGTAACCAGAATTAAGTTGTCGTCATTTTAAAATAATTGATTATTTGGTCGGGTGCAGTGGCTCACACCTGTAATGTCAGCACTTTGGGAGGCCAAGGCGGGTGGATCACGAGGTCAAGAGTTTGAGACCAGCCTTGCCAACATGGTGAAACCTCATCTGTACTAAAAAAAAAAAAAAAAAAAAAAATACAAAAATTATCCAGGCGTTGTGGTGCACACCTGTAATCCAAGCTACTCAAGAGGCCAAGGCAGGAGAATTGTTTGAACTCTGGAAGCGGAGATTGCAGTGAGCTGAGATCACCCCACTGTACTCTAGCCTGGGCAACAGAGCAAGACTTCATCTCAAAAACAATAATAATAATAAATGAATAAATAAAATAATTGATTATAAGATGTTATTTGTAAGCTTCATGGTAACCACAAGACTGAAACCTATAATAGATACACAAAAAATAAAAAGCAAGAAATTAAAAAAATACTACCAGAGAAAATCAGTTTTACACAAAGGGACCAGAAGGAAGAAAGAAAGAAAGAGGACCAAAAAAACACAAAAACCAACAACCAGAAAAGAAAATGGCAGTAGTGAAGTCTTTACCTTCAATGATAACATTGAATGTAAATGAACTAAATTTTCCCATCCAAAAACAGAGTGCCTGAATGGATAAAAACAAGACTCAATCATATGTTGCCTACAAGAAACTCACTCCACCTATAAAGACATACATAGACTGAAAATAAAAGGTGGGAAAAAATATTTCATACAAATGTAAACCAAAAAAGATCATGAGTAGCTCTACATTTATATCAGATAAAATATATTTCAAGACAAAAGCTGCAAAAAAAAAAAAGACAAAGAAGGTCATTAATAAGTGATAAAGGGGTCAATTTAGCAAGAGGATATAACAATTATAATTATATATGAGCCTAATGCTGGAGCACACAGATACATAAAGCAAATATTATTAGAGCTAAATAGAGACACATACCCCAATGCAAAATTAGCTGGGAATTTCAACACTTCACTTTCAGCACTGGGCAGATCATATATACAGAAAGTCAATAAAGAAACATTGAACTTTATCTACACTATGGACCAAATTTACCTAATAGATATCTACAAAATATTTCATCCAATAGCTACAAAATATGCATTTTTCTCATTGGTGCATTGAACATTCTCAAGTATAGATCATATGTTAAGCCATAAAATAAGTCTCAAAAAATCCAAAACAAAGAAAATCGTATCAGGTATCTTTTCTGAACATGATAAAATAAAACTAGAAATCAATAACAAGAGGAACTTTGGAAACTGTATAAACACATGGAAATCAAACAATGTGCTCCTGAACACCCATTAGGTCAATGAAGAAATTAAAACGAAAATTTAGAAAATGTTTTGAATCAAATGAAAATGAAAACACAATGTACCAAAATCTACGGGATACAGCAAAAGCAGTGGTAAGAGGGAAGTTTATAACAATAAACATCTACATCAAAAAGGGAGAAAAGCTTTATATAAACAACCTAATAATGCACCTTGATAAAGAACTAGAAAAGCAAGTGCAAACCAAATTCAAAATTGTTAAAAATAAAGAAATAAAGATCAGAGTACAAATAAATAAAATTGAGACTAAAAAAATACTAAACACCCACAAAATGAAAAAGTGTTTTTCTGAAAGCATAACCAAACTTGACATACCTTTATCAAGATTAACTAAGAAAAAAAAGAGAGCAGACCCAAGTAAATAAAAACAAGATGAAAAAGAATACATTACAACTGATACCTCAGAAATTTAAAGGATCATTACAGACTATTATGAGAAACTATATGCCAATAAATGGGAAAGCCTATAAGAAATGCACAAATTCCTAGACACATACAACCTACCAAGAATGAACCGTAAAGAAATCCAAAACCTGAATAGACAAATAACAAGCAATAATAAAAATTCTCCCATCAAACTAAAGCCCAGGACCTCATGGCTTCACCACTAAATTCTAACAAACATTTAAAGAATTACTTACACCAGTCCTACTCAAACTATTAAAAAAAAAAAATCGAAGAAGAGGGAATCCATCCAAACTCATCCTATGAGGTTGATATTACCTTAATACTAAAACCAGACCAAAGCACAACAATAAAAGAAAACTAGAGGCCAATATACCTGACGAACATAGATGTGAATATCCTCAACAAAGTACTAGCAAACTAAATTGAACAAGACAGTAAAAACAGCATTCATCATAATCAAGTGGGATTCATGCCAGGGATGTAAGGATGGTTCAACATAAGCAAATCAGTCAATGTGATACATAAAATCAACAGAATAAAGAACAAACACCATATGATCTACCAGGTGTCATGACTCATGCCTGTAGTACCAGCACTCTAGGGGGGCCAAACTGGGCAAATCACTTGAGCCCAGGAGTCTGAAATCAGCTTGGGAAACATAGCAAAACTTTGTCTCTAGAAAGAAAAAAACACAAAAATTAGCCAGGCATGGTTGCACATGCCTATAGTCCCAGATACTTGGAGGCTGAGGTGGGAGCATCACTTGAGTCCAGTAGGTCAAGGCTGTCATGAGCTATTATCACACCACCACACACTAGCCCAGGTAACAGGGTGAGACCCTGTCTCATAACAAACAAACACCATATGATCATTTCAATAAATGCTGAAAAGGCATCCAATAAATCTCAACATCCTTCATGAGAAAATCTCTCAAAAAACTGGGCATAGAAGGAACATGCATCAACATGATAAAAGCCACATAAAACAAACCCACAGTTAGTATCATACTGAATGGGGGAAAAACTGAAAACCTTTCTTCTGAGATCTGAAATGAGACAAGAATGCCCACTTTAATTACTTTTATTCAAGACAGTACTGTAAGTCTTAGCCAGAGCAATTAGGCAAGAGAAATAAAAGGCATACAAATTGGAAATGAAGAAGTTAAAATCATCCTTGTTCAAGATGATATGATCTTAGATTTAGAAAAATCTAAAAATTCCACCAAAAATGATTATAACTAATAAACAAATTCAGTGAAGTTTCAGACACAAAATCAACATACAAAAGTCAGTAGAATTTCTATATGCCAACAGCAAACAATCTGAAAAAGAAACCAAGAAAGTAATCTCATTTACAATAGCTATAAATAAAAATAAATACATAAGAATTAATTCTTTTTTTTTTTTTTTTTTTTTTTGAGACAGAGTTTCACTCTTGTTGCCCAGGCTGGAGTGCAGTTGCACAATCTGGCTCGCTGCAACCTCCGCCTTCCCAGGTTCAAGCTATTCTCCTGCCTTAGCCTCCTGAGTACCTGGGATTACAGGTGCCTGCCACCACGCCTGGCTAATTTTTTGTAATTATAGTAGAGACAGGGTTTTATCATGTTGGCCAGGCTGGTCTTGAACTCCTGACCTCAGGTGATCCACCCACCTCAGCCTCCCAAAGTGCTGGGATTACAGGTGTCAGCCACTGTGCCCGGCCATACCTAGGAATAAATTTAACCAAAGAAGTAAGTTCTATACAACAAAAACTATAAACATTGATGAAATAAATTAACGAGGGCACAAAAAAGGAAAGATATTCCATGTTCATGGATTGGAAGAATCAATATTGTTAAAATGTTCATACTACCCAACATAATCTACTGATTCAATGCAATCCCTATCAAAATACCAACGGCATTCTTCACAGAAATAGAAGGAAAAAAATCCTAAAATGTATATGGAACCATAAAGATTCAGAACAGCCAAAGCAATCCTGAGCAAAAAGAACAAAACTGGGGGAATCACATCAATTTCCTCACTTCAAATACTACCACAAAGCTATAGTAACCAAAATAACATGGTACTGGCATAAAAACAGACATGTAGACAAATGGAACAGAATAGAGAATCCAGAAATAAATCCATGCATTTACAGTCAACTCATTTTTGACAAAGGTGCCAAGAACATACATTGGGTAAAGGACAGCCTCATCAATAAATGATGCTGAGAAAATTGGATATCCATATGTAGAAGAATGAAACTAGACCCTTATCCCTCACCATTTACAAAAAGCAAATAGAAGTGGAGTAAATACCTTAATCTAAGACCTCAAACTATGAAACTACTACAAGAAAACATTGGGGGAACTTTCCAGGACATTGCTCTGGTCAGAGATTTCTGGAATAAGAACTCAAAAGCACAGGCAACCAAAGCAAAAAATGGACAAATGAGATTACATCAAGCTAAAAAGCTTTTATCCAGCAAAAGAAGACATCAGTAAGGTGAGGAGACGACCTACAGAGTGGGAGAAAATATTAATATTTGCAAACTACACATCTGACAAGGGATTAATAACCAGAATATATAAAGAACTCAATAGAAAAAAATCCAATTAAACATGGCAAATATACAGAAAATTGAAGCTGGACCTCTTCCTCATACCTTATACAAAAATTAACTCAAAACGGACTAAAGACTTAAATGTAAAATCCAAAACTATAAAAACCTCAGAAGAAAATCCAGGCAATACCATTCAGGACATAGGCATGGGCAAAGATTTCATGATGAAAACACCAAAAGCAATTGCAACAAAAGCAAAACCTGTCAAATAGCATCTAATTAAAGTAAAGAGCTTCGGCACAGCAAAAGAAACTATCATCAGAGTGAACAGACAACCTACAGAATGGAAGAAAATTTTTGCAGTCTATCTAACTGACAAAGGTCTAAGCAGAGTCTTCAAGGAACTTAAACGGATTTCCAAAAATCCAACCCCATAAAAAAGTGGGCAAAGGACATGAACAGACACTTCTCAAAGGAAGACTTTTATGCAGCCAACAAACGTGAAAAAAAGCTTAACATCACTGATCATTAGAGAAATGCAAATCAAAACCACAATGCGATACCATTTCATATCAGTCGGAATGGCAATTATCAAAAAGTCAAAAAACAACAGATGCTGGTGAGGTTGTAAAGAAAAAGGAATACTTTCACACTGCTGGTGGGAGTCTAAATTAGTTCAACCATTGTGGAAGGCAGTGTGGCAATTCCTCAAGTATCTACAGGCAGAAATACCATTTGACCCAGCCATCCAATTATTGGGTATATACCCCAACGAATATGAATCATTCTATTATAAAGATACATGCACATGTATGTTCACTGCAACACTATTTAAAATAGCAAAGACATAGACTCAACCCAAATGCCCATCAATAATTGCCTGGATAAAGAAAATGTAGCACATATACACCACGGAATACTAAGCAGCCATAAAACAAAATAAGATCGTGTCCTTTGCAGAGACATGCTTGGAGCTGGAAGCCATTGTCCTCAGCAAACTAATGCAGGAACAGAAACTGAACACCATATATTCTCACTTATAAGTGTAAGATGAATGATGAGAACACATGAGCACGTGTAGGAGAACAACATACAGTTGGTCAAAGAAGAGGGAGAGCATCAGCAAGAATAGCTAATGCATGCAAAGCTTAATACCTAGCTGATGGGATGACCTGTGCAGCAAACCACCATAGCACATGTTTACCTATGGAACAACCTTCACATCCTGCACATGCACCCCTGACCTTAAAATAAAAGTTGAAGATAAAAAAAAGAAGATCCTTTTGCCACATTTAAAAGGAAAAGAAAAAATGGGCAAAAGATCTGAATAGACATTTCTCAAAAGCAGACATACACATGACCAACAAGTTATTGGAAAGAATATTCAATAGCACTACTTATCAGAGAAATGCAAGTTAAAACTATACTGAGATATTATCTCACCCCAGTTTAAATGGCTTTTATCCAAAATATAGGCAATAATGAATACTTGTGAGGATGTAGAGAAAGGTGAACCCTCACATACTGTTGGAAAAATAAATTAGTAGAGCCACTATGGAGAACTGTATGGAGGTTCCTCGAACAGCTAAAAATATAACTATCATGTGACCCAGCAATTCCACTACTAGGTATATATCCAAAAGAAAGAAAATCAATATATGGAAGAGATATCTGTACTCTTATGTTTATTGCACACTATTCACAATAGTCAAGGTACATAATCAATCTAAGTGTACATTGACAGATGAATGGATAAAGAAAATCTGTTACATATACACAATCTAATATTTTGCAGCTGCTAGGGAGAATAAAATCTTGTCATTTGTAACAACATGGATGGAACTAGAGACATTATGTGAGGTGAAATAAGCCAGGCACAAAAACACAAATATCCCATGTTCTCACTAATATGTGGGTGCTAAAAAACAAATTAAACTCATGGAAATAGAGAGTAGAATGATGCTTACCAGAGTCTGGAAAGGGTAGTTGGAAGGGAGGTGGGGTAGAAAGTGAATGGTTAATAAATACAAAAACATAGTTAGATAGAAAATGTATCTAGTGTTAGGTAGCACAATAGGATGAATACAATAATAATATACAATAAATTATTACAGGTTAATAATTTATTGTATATTTCAAAATAACAAAAAGTATAGAATTGGAATGTTCCTAATACAAAGAAATGCCAAATACTCGAGGTGATAGATATCCCAATTATTCTGATTTGATCATTACACATTGTATGCTTGCATCAAAATGACACATGTATCTCATCAGTATGTATAGCTACTATTTATCTATATTAAAAATAGTTTTAAAAAATAATATGTAGTATAATAAAGATAGTCACAAATTGCTATGGGAGATATAACAATGCTTAATTTATCCTGAAGTTTAGAGAAGACTTCTTGAAGGGGGTTATTTATTGATGTTAAGTTACTTAAACTCTCTAGGTCTCAGTTTCATCATTTCTGCAGTGTAATTTAAAAATACCCACATCTACATTTATGATGAAAAAATTCAACATGTAGGTAGAAGTTGCCCTAACATTTCCAGATCAATAAACCTGCTGGTCTCTTGTACTAATATAGAAACTAACATTTTTAAATCTAAATTCTCAAAGCAGAAAACACTTTTTACCCAAATGTCCCACCAATAATTTCTTGGCCTAAGTCATTTTCTGTTGTTCTAAAACACCAGAATCTGAAGATGAACTGATCATTGTTCTGAACACCTTTGCTTTTCAGTAACTTCTAGCAAACAAGTTAACCCAGGTCAAAGAAGAAGTTGTGTTTCTAAATGCATTTTTCTTTCTTTCCCCTCCCTCCTTACTACCATATCTGGAATTATTTTTGGTCACAGCATTCTTTTGCCTGGAAGAAATGTTTCAGTATTCAGAACCTGTACTGCATGTCCATATTCTTGATGGCAATCCAATAGCTAAAGAAGAAAGTTAACCAAGTAGATCAAGTGGCTAGGAGAAGATGGGGCAAATTTTTCACACTAAATTAATTATTCAACAAGTATTCACTCCATACAAGGCATCAAGGAGGATAATGAAGAGTAAGAAATAGTTCTTCCTTCAAAGAGTTTGTGATCTAATTTGAAAGATAAGACTAACACAATTGGAGAAATTAAAGGATAATAAAATGTAATATACAACAAAGTGTAAAACAATATGAAATATGTGTGATTGTTTAAAGGAAAATAAATTATTTATGAGGGTGTGGGGCAGCAAGCAGGAGGCACTCAGGCTCTGAGGGCTTGGGGAGATTTGACTGGCAGGAGGGAGCAGGTCCTGCAGGTGAGAGGACTAAGACTTAAACGGCAGAAAGAGCATGATCTGCCCTCAGGGTGGTGCACAGACCCATCTGACTGTAGTGGAAGAGTATGCTAGGTATGAATACCATCCTTCAAGGCTTAGCCATCACCAAAGGTGACTCTGAGGTAGACAATTTCCTCATCTCTTGCCTGACCCTGTAGAAAATTCTTACCTTATAAGGATGTACCAGAAATCTAAAAATATCTGTAAGCTCCCATGGATTTGTAGCCATTCACTGTGTGATAAGTAAGTGAATAAGAAGTATTATTCTGGTTTAGGATGGGGTGGAGTGTTGAGAGGGTTTGCTGGGATGCAGTTGTCTGGGTCTCCTAGGAGGTCGGGTGATAATACACTAGTATTAGGAGGAGCAGGACAAGTAGGATTAGGTCTAAAATATCTTTAATCGTGCAATAACAGTGAAATGGGATTTTATCAGAGTCTGATGAAATTTCCAAAGGGTTGTTGGATCCCATTTCACGTAGGAGTAGGAGGTGAACAGCCACTTGGGCTGTAATAATGAAAGGTAGAATAAAATGGAAAATGAGAAATTGTGTAAGGGTGGCTTTGTCACTGAAAAGCCACCTCAGATCCGTTGTACTAGGTCAGTTCCAATGTACAGAACAGCTGACAGCAGGTTTGTAATTACTGTTGTTTCTCAGAAAGATATTTCACCCCATGGAAGGACATAACCTATGAACGCTATTGCTATTAGAATGTTATCAATGTTTCAAGTTTCTAGGAAGGTGTAGGATCCATAATGTAGACCTCGTTCTACATGTAAACATAGGCACATAAAGGATATTGAAGCCTCGTTGGCATGCAGATACCAAATTATTTAGCCATAGTTTATATCTTGGCAGATGTACATGACTGAGGAAAAGACTCAAAGGGCAGAAAGAGTGTGGTCTGCCCTAAAGGTGGTGCACAGACCAGTCTGACTGAAGTGGAGGAGTATGCCAGGTAAAACGCCCCATTTACTTGCCATCCTGTGGTCTCCACACAGGGTCAGCATCCTGATGACTTCAGAAGTTCTTGGGTACCCTTTTTACTACAGATGAAACTATAGCACTGGGCTCTTTGCTCAACAAAAGGAAGACTGAGTACCAACCAGGTTCCCATAGCAATATGAAAATTCCCTAACGGTATAAAAAGTTACTTGGGTTGAATACTGTATGAAAAAAGAAAAGTCATGAAGACTTCAAGCCTCAGAATCATCTTCAAATTTTTTCTCCTCCCTCATTCCTATCGAATCCATTATCAAATCTTACCAATCCTACATCTTCATCATCTTGTGCGTCCACCTGTAACTGCTATTCCAAAGTCAGGTAGTTCAAGTTTTTGTTGCTCTTCTTCTGAACTATATAATAGCATTATAATATATATATTGCATATTATATATGCTATGTATACAAAAATATATAATAGCATCATAAAAGCATCCTTCATCCAGACCCTCTTCCTTATCATTACATTCCACCAACACATTTTTACCTATTTTCCTTAACACATGATTAAGTCCTTCACTCTTTGATGGCTTCTCATTGCATCCCTCCCCCTACACACACACACACACACACACACACACACACACACACACACACCCCTTCACCTAAACTTCAACACTCTCCACTATTATTCTTACTATTTAACAAAAGAGAGAAATGGAGATTATTCTTTTGCTGCTGGTTCAACATTTTATTTGTTCTTCTTAGACTGCCAACTTCTTCACAAGTGTCCCTATAAGTAAATTAATGCTATGCTAGATTGCTTCAGTTGCTCAGGCCAAAAACATTTTAGCCTACGATTTATTCTTATAAAAGGAGCCTAAAAATTAAGCCTAAAATTATGTTAAAGTCCAAAATATTTGATTGTGGGTGGGATTTAATGATAATTTCAGAGTATCTCTCCGGCCACCATGGCTCACATCTGTAATCCCAGCACCTTGGGAGGCCGAGGCGTGCAGATCACGAGGTCAGGAGTTTGATACCAGCCTGGCCAACATGGTGAAACCCAGTCTCTACTAAAATTACAAAAATTTGCTGGGTGTGGTGGCAGGCACCTGTAATCCCAGCTACTCCTGGAGGCTGTACACAAAGCATAATGCTGGCATCTGCTTCTGGTGAGGCCTCAAGAAGCTTACAATCAGGGTGGAGGGTGAAGGGATGCCAGAATGTCACATGGTGAAAGTGGAAGCAAGAGAGGAAGGAAGGAAGTGCCATACAGTTTTAAACAACCAGATCTCACATGAACTCAGGATCACAAGGACAGCACCAAGCCATTCGCAACGGAACCACTCCCATGACCAAAATACCTATCACCAAGCCCCAGCTCCAACACTGGGGGTTACATTTCATCATAAGATTTGGAGGGGACAAACATCCAAACTATATCAGAAATTCATCATCTGTCCTAAATGAGTGGCCAGAACTTGGTGGCTCCATGGATCTGTGGAGAATTTCCTGAAAGATCAAATTTCAGTAGACATACAAAAGAGTACCTTAGTGATTTGCAGCCTCAGGGTCTAATAATTCTTTCTCCAGAGACATGTCAGATATTGACCTTAAAACCCATCCTCCAGGTCTTCAATCCTGTGGGACTAACACAGGACTGTAGGAAAACCTCTCATGATACTAATGATCCAAGAGGGATTTCCCTATAATAAGATTTCTCCTGTCTAGATAGTTATAAAGACACTAAAGTATGATAGTAGAAAAAGTATGTTTGAGTTTAGGAGTATGAGGACTTTGATTTAAATAGTAGATTTGTGATATTGGGCTTAATATTGTGACATGTAGCCAGTATAATCCTCAGTTTCCTCTTCTATTAAAAAAGCAGCTATAATTAAGTATATGAAACTTTATAAATCAGGGTCTGAACAAGAACACAGACATTACTTTGAATATTTTTAATGGAAGGAATGTAGTCCACGGAACTGATTATACAGGCGATGGAGATTATAAGCCAAAGAGCAGACAATGAGCTAATCCAGTCATGAGCAAGAGCAGGAAGTTTCACCATCCCTTGAATGGAGAGACTAAGGGAAGAGATAACCTTAGTTATTTTGGAACCTCCACTGGAGCCACCAAGTGGAAGCTTGAACCATGGCCTGCCAGTCCTATGGGAGTTGACACCATAGAGAAGATGCAGCCCAAGGCAGAGAGGAAGCAGAGAAATAGACTGGCTCCCCTCTCCACCCTCACCCCCACCAGTGCCTGAATGCCCAGACCTGGCCTGGAACCAGTGGCCAGGAGAGGCTGCAGTCTCCCTGCAACACTGACAGAGCAGAGGGAGGGTGAGGCAGGATACAAGAACAGTGGGCCCAAGGCCTGTCCAAGACTCAGTAAAATTACTGTTAAGAATTAAAGATGACATCATATAAAAGTATCCAGCACAAGGCCTCATGCACAGTGAGCTTTCAATAAAATGTTGCTCATTTGATTATATAGTACCATCCAAATGGAGGACATGATAACTCACAATGTTACCAAATCTGTTGGTACAAAGTAAGACTGCTATTACTTTTTCAGGAATAGTGAAAAATAAAAACAAAAAGCCCTTCAGCAAAAATACATTACCAGCTTCCAAAGAAGCTGCAGATGGTATTTGTGATTTTCACAAAAGTGTCTCAGTTAAATTAATTACTTATCTATTAAATGTTTAAGCTGGCAGCTCTTTTTGTCTAATGTGATCACTTCATGCAGAAACCAAAAACCAATTAAATCAGAACAAATGACTAACTAATCTCTAAGGTTGCTTCTGGGTCTACCATTCTGATTATTCAGTTGCATCAATGATAAAATGATGAAAGGTTTTGAGTTCTGCCATTCCTCAGTCCAGAGTATTACCTGAATCAGTATCAAGAATACATTGTCTTTCAAATATCTCAAATACACACTAGGCAGAATAGAATTTATTTTAATGTTCTCAGCTTTGGAGAGGAATTTTCCAAGATTATTTACTTGAGAAACACATTTTTCTATACCATAAATGAACACCAAAGAGATCTACAGTTTGTTTTAGGTTTTCTCTGCTTATAATGCAAACATTTATATATTCTGTATATGATTTGGTATGGATTTCTTATTCATAAACTAATTGTGGAATATCTCCTGAATAGTGACGCTCTTTATTATCATCAACCTCATCACACTACATCATATTTATGTGGTGCTTATACTTTACATATATAAACTCATTTAATTTCACGTTTATGAGATAGGTACTATTATATTCCTTATTTTACAGATAAGGCAACTGAGGCACAGAGAGGTTAAGTAACTTGCTTATGGCCACAAAGCTTGTAAGTGGGACAGCTGGTATTTAACCCCGGCAATCCGACTGCAGAATTCAGGCTCTTAACTATGGTAATAAGCTGAAGAGGAAAAGAGGATGTATACGTTCTAACAAAGACAATGATAAGCCAGGCTCCTCTCATTTTCGTAAGGGTGGCTTTTATGACTGACCCCTGCCTACTCCTCCAAAATTAACTTGTCTTCCAATCCCCTCTCTCCCCACTTGAACCACAAAGGTCTCCATTCATTCCCTCATTATCACCAGTATCCTTCCTTCCACAGGGCCTTTGCACAAGCTGCTCCCTCTGCCTGGAATGCTCGTATCCCGCCTCGCCTGGTTGAACTCTTCTGTCCCCCAGATCACCGAACAAGCTCTCTCTGGCCATGGTGAACCCTCATAATAGCTCTTGTGGTCCAGGGCACCTTTCTTTCCTAGCCCTCGTTACAGTTACAATTTGACATTTGTTTTACATAACTCGTGTCTAATTAGCTTCCTGTAGTATCCCCTGTGCCTAGAACATAATTATCATTCAATAAATATTTATTGATTGACTTACTGATTAAGTAAATACTTGTCACCTCATTGAACTATGAACTTCATGAAGGAGAAAACCATGTTTATTCTTCCACTGTATTCTCAGCACCCAGTAAAATGCCTGACACATAAGATAATATCTATTGAGTAAATGTCTAAACCAGAGCACAGTTTTGTTACCTTGATGACAATTATTTCTCAGGACCCTTTAAAAAAATAAACTTTGATTCTTTTCATTTCCAAACAAAAACTCCAATATGAACAGAAGGCAGGGATTTCAACATTATCTCCAGGTGTCCAAATCTGATAGAATACACAAAAGCTAGATTTCAGCAGGGACCTCCAGGACTCACCCATCTCCTCCACAGGCTGCCTGCCTTCCTGAACAGGAATTCAAGGACTACATCAGTGCAGTTGAGTTTGTACCTCCACCTGTCATCCTCTGACCCAACTCCCACCACCATCCTTCCCCTCTTCGATGTCCATCTTAGACTACACATGTGCTTCTAACAAGTGCAATTCTAAAGAAAAGAAAAGCAAAAGTCAGTGCCATGTGGCATCACTGGTTTTCATAGCTTTGTGCATGTTAATCCTGGTGTATCTATTGATATGATATTTCCATAGAATAGAAAAGAAAGGGAAAGAAAAGAAATCACCGAAAAGGGCAATAACACCCCCAGACAACTTCTGACAAGTTACTTTGCTTCAAGCAAGAAGAATGATGAACAAGACTCCCTCTGTCTTTGATGGTCCACAGGATGACTGAATATGACTTCAGGATCTGTGCCCAATGTCACAACCCCTTCTGAAAGCTAGAACTATCTGCTGACACTGGGCCAACCTTTGCTACTAAAAGAAATCAAAACTGCCTCTCTCCCTCAGTTTGTAGACTGTGGCAATCGTTTCCTCATATGAGCAGAAGGCAGAACTTCATCACGCTGGGTTTGAAAGCACCCTTAATCCCTGACCCAAGGGAAGCATAGGGCTTGGAAATTGCATTTTAGCTGGGAAGGGTTGCTGATCTCTGGCCTGGAAAGCATGAAGCCACCTCAACCCACAGCCAGAGTCAGTCCTTATGATTCTTGTCATCCCTCTTCTTCTTGGAGCAAAGACTGTGTTTGAAATCGCTAGATATAGGAGTTGCCAGCAAAAACTGAAATCTAATCTTTTATACCAAAAATGAAAAAAGAGGATTTAAATAAGCCAGACACAAAAGGACAAATATAGTATGATTCCACTTAAATGAGTTATATAGAGTAGTCAAAACCGTACAGACTGAAAGGAGAACAGCCAGGAGCAGGGGTGGGGTAGAGAGTGGGAAGAGGGAATGAGGCATTATTCTTTTATGGGCATGAAGTTTCAGTTTGGGATGATGAAAAAGTTGTGGAGATGGGTGGTGATGATGATTGCACAACAATGTGAATGTACTTAATGCCACTGAGCTGTACACTTAAAAATACAATAGTTTAAATGGTAAATGTTATGTTACATACATTTACCATGATTAAAAACGAAATAAAACAGAGGCTTTATGGAGCTTGTCCCGGGCATTTTAACACTTTTTAAAAGCTCCTATACATTAACTGGCCCCAACAGTTCTTAAGGTTAAAACAAACATAAAAGAAATCTTCAAGTCCTTTCCTCCTGAGGGATTTCCTTTGTCAACATTTCGATCACACTTTAATACAGGAGCTTTAACATGATTTCCTTACCACTCAGACTATGTGGATAACCCCAAAATTCAGCAGCTTCAAATAACAGACTATTTCTTGCTCTGTCTACATGTCCATAGTGGGTCAGTAAGGAGATTCCATCAGGGACCTGGGCTGATGGAGCAGCCCCATTCACTATGCTAGCAGAAAAGGAGAGGGTTGCAACGCACACCTTGGCTCTTAAAGCTTCTGCCCAGAAAAGAGCTGTTTCTTTTCCACGCTTACTTCATTGTCCCAACAGTCATAAGGCTACACCTAATTCAAGGGAGTGTGGGATGCAGTTCTATATTGCACTGCACACCTGGAAGGAGAGCGAGCTGTGGAGTGCCCTTGTGAATCCCACAATGTCTTTCTGACCACTCTAGCCTCTCTCTAGGTTTTGTACCTATCATTGCATTTTGATGAAGTTCATTTTAGTTATAGTTTATATTATAGAACACCTATATATAATTATACATATGCAATGATATAAATTATAATATGGATTATAATCAGAAAGAAACAAAACCTGGTCCCACCATCAAAGGACATTCCCAGCATTCTGCCATGTGCATCTTCCCGAAGTTCAAGGACAGTGAATTCATGGGCTACTCTGTCAACAAAGGAGGAGGGGCATCTCCTCCTCCCATCACCTCCTCAACTCTGTTCTGTCCTTGAGCCCAGAAGTCAGAGGAACCCACAGCATTAAAAGATAGGTTGCTGAATGCTTTATTTGGAGACGTGAAAATGCAGTCTTGGCCTCAGAGGAGAAAAAGATTTAAAAGAAAATAAACCTATCCTTGACATTGATTTATTCTAGGCTTACCGGTCTCGTGAGACTGAGAAGCTGCAACATATTTTAGAGGTGCTAGAAATTCCATAAATCCACATGGATGGCCTTCACCCCTTGATAGTGAGTTCAAGTGCAGAGCCCCAAGCAAGAAAAGCCCCTGATGTCTCTATAGTGGCCAGATAAACATCCCCGTCATAGAAGAGCCTCACATCAGGACCCTCAGAAGAACAGGAAGCTCAGACAGCAGTGAAGTGCAAGCCATCCACTCAGAGTGCACTGAAATGACAGGACTTCTCAGAGGTAAGAGCATCACACTAAATGTGCAGGACAGAAATTAGTGAAAGCCATGTACACCAGGACCTCTCTCTACATACATATACATACACAGCCAAATGCAGATTAACAAAACCTTCATTTACTGACTTCCTGTCCTCTGTAACTGTTTATTTGCATTGTAGCAACATAGTCAGTGTTAAAAAACCTCACACCAACATGCCTCATGTCTTCATCTAATACATCCAAATATTAATAGGCAGAGAAACCCTGGCCCTGTTTTATATTGCTTGCTAATGATAGCTTTGGGAAGATTTTCAAGTATCTCTGGCACATGAACAAAATGTTATAACAACCATTAGCCAAAGCAGAAAAATAAATTTTATGAAGTATTAAATTTGGTCTTCGATGTGGACAAAATAGCAGCACCAATAACATGAGTCAACATATGAGCATATTCAGCAACTCTTTTAGTTCTTTGTTTTTTTGTTTTTTGGGTTTTTTTGGTAGAGACAGGATCTCACTTTGTTGTCCAAGCTGGTCTCAAACTCCTGGCCTCGAGCAATCCTGCCTTAAACTCCGCAAATGCTGGGGTTACTAGCATGTGCCACTGTGCCCAGCCCCAGAACTGTTTATTACTTTGGATTTTATTGTTGTTGTTTCGTTTTTTGGGAACAACAACAATTTATTAAATTGCATAAAGAAACATTTCAGTCCCCAGTCATAAGCTCAGTTGTTGTTTGAGGGTCATGTATGCTCTGACAAACTCTTACAAAAAAACCTAATTTTTAAATAAATCAACCAAAAAATTGTATTAAAATTCAATTAAATTTTTAGGGAGGAATAATCTTTCTCATAATCTGAGAAAGAGGCAAAATTGAATTATCTTATCCTGGAGGTCTACAAAGCAAGGGAAACAGTAATAAGAATTTTAATTTTGAAGTCACAGATCTAGGCTTAAATCATTGTCCTGACATTTACCAATAGCAACATAATAACCACATCATAGGGCCACAAAAAGTCTCAATTTCTTCACCTGTAACATAGAGAAAACAGCATCTAATTCCTACAATTGATGTGAGGATTAAATAAAATAATCCACACATAACCCTCAGTAGAATGCCTAGTACATAGCAAGTGCTCAGCAAAGGCTATATGTTATCTCTGATAGTATTTGATAGATTTACAAGGATGGGAATTCTTTAACTACAATCAAGAGATGTCTTGACAGTTACCTGAGTGTCCCAAGATGCTGAAAGACAATGTGTCTCTGACTGACATTCTCTTTTCCAAGTCCCCAGTGCCATAATTTTCTGGCTTCACAGTCCATTCATTTGGAGATTGGAGGTGACAGATCTAAACTCTTGGCTTTGGTGTCTATTTGATGTTTACTGAAAACAGTGAGTTTTTGTTTGTAAAGATTATTTTGTTGCTTGAACTCCAGGGAAAAGCAATGGACACGTTGCTAGTAAAGCTGTACCTCTGGCCTGCAGGCTTCCTGAGTATCAATGGGTATTAAAGTTTAAGAGAAGGGGACCATAACTTTCATGGATACAAACAGATTAATGACAAGAAGAAAACTTGGGAGAGATCAAGTGTTTTCTCTGGCCTCCTCTAACAGACTCCTAGCCATGGATGCTGCTGTTTTGTAAACAGAAAGACTTACATTTAGATATTTATTTTCAGTGTCTTCTCCTTTAACTAATGATGTCCCTATAACATGTCCTTTCATCTGACCCAATCGTCTGAGGAATCTTCCTAAATTTCTCCTTAGAAAGTAACTCTAAACCTTCAGTTCTTAGCCCTGGTTCTTAGCCCCATCTGCAAATCAGAATCACTTGGGGAGCTTTTGAAAGTCCTGATGCAGAGGCCACACCCAGACCAATTGAACCTGACTCTCTGGAGAAGGAATCCACCCATCCAGAAGTTGTAAAGCTCCCCAGATAATAATAGCGTTCAGCCATTATTGAGAACCACAGTTAAGCTAAACAATGTAGATATCTTTTTTTTTTTTACAATACATTGAGAAAACAAAGACAAGCCCAAATAGAGGTTGGTAATCAGTTAATCCTGAAGATTTACCCAATAAATTGACAAGTCAGATGTTGCTGTCAACCAAGTTGATGGACACACACACACACAAACACACACAAACACACACACACCCTTCTGCCTGCCCCAGTTTGCTACGATTACCATCTGGGAGAGGTATTTCTGCCCCTCTTTCTTCTCAGGAAGATTACTGTCTGTACACCTCTCATACCCTCAACATGATGATTTAGGAGACTAACTCCTCACTAAAGAGATGATAACCTTTGAGATACAGGAAAATAAGCAGTTAAGGACCTTTTTTCCTTCCTCCCGTAGATGAGGGGCAGAATAAGCAGATCTGGGTGGTCTCAAAGTCACATCAGAGCAGAGAGGAAATTAGGAGCAATAACCCCACCTTCTGTATTTGCTATGTAAAGCGCTCAAAAGATAAGCTACATCAGCCATCTTATGAAATGAGAGAAGATAAATTTTAACCTAACTTGTATTTTAAGGACTCCAACTAGATAAAGTTGAGAATATTCATGTTTATTTTTCAGCTTTCAGACTTAGCAAGGACACAGAAAGCAATGAATCCCCTTCACTTCCATTTCTGAGCCATGGATAACTACAGATAATCCCTGACTTCCCTCCCTCTGCTCTAGTTCAGAAACTAAGGCTGTGGATTTGCTTGACACCTCCCTTCAAACCAGTTTGTTTGCATATTTTTGCCTGGTTGAAAACCATCTTTGTATTTTCTCTGGCCCAGTTCTTGACAACAGAGTCTCCTCCGTGACTGGGGTTGAGAACAGTGAAGCAGAAAAAAGCCTTTTGCCTGGCACATGGACTTCCAGTCCACAGGACTCTGGGTGAAGGCACCTGCTTCAGAGGAAGCAAGAGGAGCTGGGGAGAGAGACAAACAAATGCAATGACAGGGAAAGAGACAGGCTAGGAGTGGTCTTGGGCCTCTTGTGGTTGGCTGATTCAGCTTGCACATGCAGAAATGAAAAACAGCTTCCCATGGAAAACAGGGTCTCAATTTGAACATATGTGTAACAATAGACTGCTGTGCCAGGGGAGTGGGAGCCTGGTTAATTTTTCTCTGAGGGCCCCACAGAAGATGGTTTGGGAGCCAAAGCCCTGAAGGTCTATGGACCATGACAGATGGCCGTCCCCATACAGTCCGCAGCACCATTCTCTGTCCTCCTGTGCCTCCTCATCTGTGGTCTCTTCCCACTCTCTTTCATTCCTTTTATTCCCAGGGCTTGTTCAAGGTTTATAATAATCAGGCTGACTATGTAGCACAAAGGTATTTTATTGTCAGGATTTAGAGAGTGTCTTCGGTTCTAAAGTCCCTTTAGTAAGCAAATATTCACCGAATTTTACAGACTTTAGGTCCAGTTCTTATCTTCTAAGACTAGTCTCTTTTAATCCCCTTTAATTTGTTCCTCTAGTCTAGTTTCTTCCCACTTCTTCTGTTTCCCTTCCTACCTTTTGTCTCCAGCTCTTGGTTATTGTAACCATCAGCAGTATTTTCACAACAATGGTGCTATTTCTTTGTTCCCCTATTAGGTGTTAGGTGCTGGGTATTTTATTGTTGTTGTTCTTATTTTTTATTCGTCAATTCCCTCTCTGCAACTCAGTTTCCTTATCTGTAAAACAGGGATAATAATAAAGAGCTATTGTAAGGATGAACAAGTTAACTTTTGTAAGAGACTTAGAACAGTGCCTGTATGCAGTAAGTGCCAATCAATGTTTGCTGTTGGCATTGTTATTTACAGTAAGTTGTTGACTTGGAAATACAAGTGGGGGTCAGGGGTGAGTGGAAGGAGTGGAAAATAAGGAGCTAGCAGGAACACTTTAAATGTCTACCTGATAAATATAGTCCATAGTGATTCTTATGTAATTTTACTGGGTAAGAAGTTCAAAATTCAAGACACATTATTAGACTCTTTTCACACTGCTATAAAAACTACCTGAGACTGTGTAATTTATGGAGAAAAGAGTTTTAACTGACTCACAGTTGTGCAGGCTTAAGAGAAAGCATGACTGGGAGGCTTCAGAAAATTTACAATCGTGAGGGAAGGCAGAGGGGAAGCAAGCACATGTTACCATGTCAGAGGAGGAGAGACAGAGAAGGGGGAAGTCACTATCACAAGAACACCAAGGGGGAAATCTGCCCCCATGATCCAATCACCTACCACCAGGACCCTCCTTGAATTCAACATGAGATTTGGGTGGGGACACAAATCCAAACCATATCATATATTTTGGATTACTTTCCCAAAGGGCTATTACATTGTATTTATCCAAACTTTAGCAGCTTTCGCTCCTTACACTTAACCTGGAGAGACTTGCCTTTTAACTTGAACACCTAAGATTGGTGTTTCGTTTTCTGGAGGTGCTCAATGTTATCAGGTTATGCATTGAAGTAAGTTTCTTCATATCTTTAATGCTGAATGTGTCTTCTGAGTTACCAGTGTCTGAAGGGTCAACTGAATCCCTAGAAGGATGTCTGCCTTTCTTGATTAAAGAGACCTTTCATTAGACCCTGACAACATCTAGAATGTGCTCCTTTAATTCTTTCTTCATGCACATAATTTATGGTCTGTCTGCAGCCTCCCACACATCAGGTACTTTCCTGTGACCTCCTGTAGGCTAACTCTTCATTTTTTGGAAGATGTTTTTCTCATCTAATCTGATGACTAGCTGCCCACAGCCAGGTGGCCACAGAGGGCTGTTACCCAAACTCTGTTTTGATCTGCCATACACATTTTTCCAGGCCTTACAATAAAGCTTTAAAAAAAATAGTGGTCAAATGTTCCTTTTCATTTTCTCTTCTCAGTGGCTAAGCCCACTGCCTCTTCCTGTGTTTTTAGGAAAATCAGACCCACAAAGAACCACCCTCAATCCCAAACGAGCAGACTACCAAGCAGATTTGGGACACATGACATTCTAGATTTTTTCCCAGCTTAATTTAAGTGGAGTTCCTACATTATTTCTTGCCTATGATCTCCTATTAAATGAATATCACATTTTTCTCAGCTGCTGAATGTGCCAGCAATCTCCCATGCAATGTCAACATCTCCATGTATGTTGGAGGAATGGTATGTTCCTGTATGTTCCAGGAATGGTACCTAGGAGCTGGGGATAACCTAGACACAGTCTCTGCATACGTGTAACTTAGAACACTGTCTTTGGCTTAAAGATAACTTTGATAAGAGATAAATATGGAAATTGTTTTCTACGAACTGCTTGAACCTGGGAAGCGGAGGTTGCAGTGAGCTGAGATTGTGCCACTGCACTCCAGCCTGGTGACAGAGCGAGACTCTGTCTCAAAAAAAAAAAAAAAAAAAAAAAAAAAAAAAAAAAAAAAAAAAAAA